>JAIPRK010001093.1:0-96409 GCA_025469195.1 Chaitophorus viminalis
ATTTTATATAATTGGTAAATGTTAGATAAGATACGTTTGAGATAATAGCGGTCGTCAGTGACAAGCGAGAGGCCGTTGTTCAGTCGCAATAAAACCGTACCTATGTAAGTACGCGTCGTAGCCGCTCAATAGGTGAATAAAAGTTAAATAATATTAATTAAGTCTTATTATTTTATGAAATATTCCTGAACTAGCAATGATCAATATCTTTAAAAAACATTCATATCCAAACACTCTTGAAAATGTAATACGAGGATTATTATAAGTTGTATTAATTACCATTAAAATAATCGAAAATCGTTTGACACAAATTTTTATAAGCCCTTAAAGTTCAAATTTTTATGAAATATTTTAAAATCGGGATAACTTGCAAGTTATTTTGTGGTTGAATATTCAAAAAGTTTTTGGTATACATATTTAACTATTGAAATGTATAGGCACAATTATTTTTATAAGCGTTTGAAAAGAAAATGTTGACATAATATTATAATTTAAATATAACATAATATTATATAATATAATATACTGGACTAACAAATCATCTCCGTTTAGAATCATTTTTCGATATACAATGATACCTAGCATTGTATTCGGATTTAATACATCCATTATAATAACCTATCCTATGAACGAGGTCCACTTCTACTATACGATAGAGCGAGTCCCCGTCTGGTTTTTTCTTTATTAAAACTATAGATGTTGACATTCATTATTGTTATTTTAGGTTTATTCATTGATAACGTGTAATCTGTCTATATTTATTGCACAATAAATTATTTTACTGCCCATATTAATTTTATTTCTAATAATTTTCATCTCGTTGATTCACATTTTTAGGTATTAGTATTTATCATTAGGATAATGTCAGTATAGTTTGCTTTGTAATAATAATCAAATGTTTGCAAATATTTATTGGTTTTGCCGAATTAATTACCGTAGAACGGAATTCAAACATTTTGGGAGAGGTAAAATATAGCAATAGCTACTAACACTAATGTTATTTGCAACTTGGTTCTGTTTTAATAATTATTAGTAGAGTATAACAAACCTATAGTTATTTATTGTGCATACGAATACATCGTTTCAGTAAATGGTGTATTATAGTGAACTCGATTGTTTAGTTCTAATGATTTACTACAAAAATGTGGTGACATTTATTATACGTATCTACTTGTTGTTATTTATAATTTATATATACATTACGTTTTTATTTGAAATTCATTGAATGATTTAGTAGAACATATAAAATAGGGTTTTATTATTAATACATATGTTTCCATTAACCTATTTGATTTGAAAATCAATCCTTTTAACTTCAAAGGCTATATGCAGTTGGCAGTTCCACAAAAGTTAATCGTACCATAAAAGGTAATCTTATACATTCTCATGGTGAGGTTACAGTTTAGTCCCTTTCTAATATTATTATTTTTTCGTAAATGTTTTAAAGTTTGAATAGTAAATTGACAAAGTTATTATTATAATAAATTTCAAAAAAAAAAAAAAAAATGTAGCCAACTGCAACTAATTCACAAAAATCGCCGTAGACAGTAGGATTGACCGTTTCACGAAAATATTCTTCAGCAGTGAAAAAGTTGTCAACATTTGAATTGTAAAGCATAGTAATTTTAATTATTATCACATACATATGAAGCGATTGCATTACGGACCTCCTGGCATCTTTTTTGGGTATTAAACAAATGAAATGAAATTAAACGAAAAAGGCAAGTATTATCACTTAACCTGGTAACATACCTGTTAGTTTTAATACTTCTGGCTTGATTATTGAATATTATATGAAACATGATTTTTTTTTTTTTTTCTGTAGTCAATACAATTTAGTTTAAAAGGATAGCAGTTTAACAGTTTTTTTACCATGGTCTATGATGATAATCACATAAAAATGTACTCTAAAGCTAAGTAGAATTAAAGTATTCAAAGTTACTAATTGTTGACGTGGTTGTTCGTAAATTATATTTTAATTATCTATCAAAATTTGATACTGCCATCATATTATTGTTTTAATTAAGGGATGAAGGCCAATAGCATGGCCAAAAACATCATCTTATATAATATGCAAATCATGAACAATGAACATTTTATTAGAATATAATCAAACGCTATATTGTATTTAAATTATTTTCAAAAATTATATTTTATACAAATTAATCATCGAAACTTAACTAATAAAGAAATAACAAATATAATAAATTGTTCACTGTAAACTTTTGTTTGTTGGTAGTGATCTAAACTTGAATGTTTTAGTTTTGATGATACGTGGGCTTTTTATCCCTTGGTCAGATAGTTACAGGGTAACCATGAACGCTGCTCATTAATAGGTCTATTTCTAATTTAATGTCACTTCATTTAATATCGATGTGCACGCTGAAGTTTCGCAAGAATGTAGGTAACAGGACTTTCATAGACAGCATAGCATACTTGGAACCTGTAAATGAATGTTTAAAGTTTAGATATACAATTTTATTATTATGAAGTGTTATGGTATGTTTGTATGTTACCTACACATGCTCTTGGGCTACCGCTAAAAGGTAGAAAGCTGTATTAATGACGTTTTTTGACGTTTTCGGGGTTAAAGTCGTCCGGGTAGAATTACGAAGGAAATAATATATATTTATATACATATATTATGTATGTATATACATTATTAATATGTATTATTAATAAAATAATGTGTACTATTACAAATCATATTTTATAAATCTTATTACTTACTCGGATATCTGAATAAATAGCTAACAATAAAAGACAAAAAAATAATGTAATAGCACTGATTTCAGTACCCTGTATAAATAAAATTATAGTCTTAATTTAAGCAGCTATTATCATTTTTACTGTTTTTAGAAATACATACACCAATCGTCATAGTTATAACTTCATCTTTTTTATCGATATTAGATGAATAATAATGTGTCAAAAAAACTTTCAAACGTTTTTCTAGATGTGTCAACAAGAATCGATAGTTTTAAATCAGTAGCTAATTATAATAATAATAATAAAAACCCGAATCGATATTACTTATAATTATTCATCTAAATTGATAGAATCATCTTAAAAAAAGCATTTGTTTTATTGGTTATTATCTTCTGAGCGTAAGCTTCTTTCATTTCTTTGATCACCTGAAAATTGAAAATGTATTTTATTAAGAACTAAATAACAGATCACATAATATTAAATCTTCCATTAGATCACTTATTCAAACTAACCTGATTTGGTAGTTTATGTATGGTATTGTAGATATATTGATAACCAGTGAGTTTTCTATAAATTAAAAATATGATATTAGGATATCAATTATTTAAAGGACTGTATGTTAAATAATTGTTTGAACAATCGGTTATAATTACTAATAAATAGGTCACATTCATTTTTTGAGGAATTAATAATAGGTAGATTCAATTTATGTAAATTAGCTGAAACCTTAAAGTATTTAATTTATTTACTATTTAATTTAATATTAGTACCTGAAAGTCGTCCGGTTTAATAATAGCAATGGCAAATGAAGTACCCAGCCAGAGTTTGAAAGGTTCAGGTCCGTATTTATTACCAATTTTTAGTAGATTTTCGATTACCTCTGAAAACCCAATTAATACATTGTAATTATTACAAACCATAGATTGTATTATTTATTATTATAATTTTTGTTGAAATTTATTGGATTCTCTAATTCGCAGTAATTATTTATATCTTACGTTGGTGTGTTCCAAGGAACTGGAGCGCTGAGCCTGTGATCAGGTATGACGGAGGTCCTGTGAGCTTGGCTGCTAATCTGTCGAATTCTTTGCGTTTCCATTTGTGGTGGCACCACAGCGCAACGACTAAAAAAATTATTGCATAAACAATAAGCTTATGTCTAGTCACTTTAAACCCATCAGTTGATTGCACATCCAGTTTGATTATTACGACACCGTTTGATTTTTTTTTCTACTAAATGCAAATGGTTAATTATGTTATACCGTTATTTTCTACGACCTACTGTACATTTTATGGTACTTTTTATAATATCATGCTCTAAGATTTAATTATATATTTGACCCAAAGATCTTTATAGAAAATCATCAGTAACTGTTTATACGAGTACCTACTATTTAAATACTCCTAATATAACAATGAAAATTTGAATATTATGCAATGATTTTATAACAAAAATGTTATTATTACGAAGTACTATACGTTTAATGCATGAATTATATCATACGTAATTAATTGGTATTTTTAAGAAATTCACACATTAATTGCTGAATAAATTAACATATGAATATTACATAATATGATCGATTTAATTGACGGAAATTAATTCTTGCCAGTTGAACTAATTCGTAAATTGTATACTTTTACAATTTTAAAATCTACTTGAAAATCAGTTACTTGGGACTAATTTATTATTGTTTGTAAAATTGGATCGTTTAGTGTTAAAACACTAAAAATAACACGATATAGTCGTCCCAATTGCAAGGATAAGTGCATAGCTTTTCATAAAATATCGTTATTATCCTTGTTATTGTCCAAAATAGTGTGTACGCCTAAAAATATTTCATAAACTGTTCTAAATACCCGAGAATGTTGCTAAACGTAATATCATTAATAATAGAAAGCAAAAAAGTATCAACATTTGTTACTTTTAGAAAGCTTCTAATCTATAATACGAGTACATCAAATAAAAAATATGAATTTCTTATTTTAAAAATTAAAACTTATTTTCTTAATGATATTATTATATCATAGTTCATAGAATTATTATAAATATTAAATATTAATGTATTGATGATAAACGATAGTAACGATGATAATAATACTGGATATGTTGGCAGGAAATTCAAAATTAATCTATGAGATGGATGTATTTACGTAGGTACATTTCTGCAGCTATAGAGGGCTTATAAAACGCCGCTGGGATAACTGTTTAAAGTTGGGCTATTAAACGCACTCGGCAGCGTGCCCGCTTCAAGTTTTATAATGCTCGCCGTACGCGTACACCTTGGGCGATGTGCTTTTGGTTTTGGTTTTTTTTTTTTCACGCACTCTCGTTGTTGTATATGCGTGTTGTTTGGAGTTTCTTTTTCGTTTTCGTCCCTGTAACCACAACGCCCTTCCAAACCGTTTATTTCTTCCTTTCCCGTCGCCGCTCGGGTGGCTGCACCTTGGACTTCTTGCAGCTGCGAAGAGCGAAACTGTTGGTGGTAGTTTTCCCGGGTGGTAATCAGAGGAATGGGGGGGGGTGTAAGAAAGGAAAAAATAAGTAAAACAACCGAGCGATAGAGAATTTGTGTGGGAGGTGGTGGTGTATCGCCTGGCCATCACACCCACTCGTTCTCTTTACCTCTTTACCCCTCCGACCACGACCGTGGGCGGCACCGGGTTTCGGTGGCTCAGAGCTTAATAATGAACTTTCCCGGTATCGACCAGAGTGTATGCGTAGTGCATGCGTTCTAATCCGAGGATATTACACTCTTGTACACGACACACACACACATACATACACACACATATATATGCACCTTGGTTATACAGCGCGAGTCAATTAGTGCTACTACTACTACGGCATTAGTAATGTACTATTATGTGCACTAAGCTTTGCCACTCTGTATGCAGTTAGTACCTTTATAATAATATAGGTATCTATAAATGCCGCATAGTATGAATAGCTTGTGTACTTATACATTGTATATGCTATAGTAATTATGTACGTCGATACCGGTGCAGATCGCTTGCTGCGGTTGTTCGGTCTCTGGTCGTTTAGTAAAAAATAAAAATCCAACGTGTCAATTATGTAACCACTATGCTTATAGTTAACTCGGTGATAATTATTATATCATATTATAGGTAAATGGATTTTCACGAGGTCTGAGTGCACATTCAATATCATCACTGAAACACTCCTGTTTGAAACTATCATACACCTAATAATATATACATATTATATTATTTTCATATTTATTTAAGATTACACGTCACTGAAGCGGTAAAAAAAATCCATTTTGGTTACCACGTGATGACACTCGTATAATATTATATTATATCATATATGCTCGTTAAACGTCAACAGATTATAAGTATAGAGTACAGACCAATAAAGTTGTTCTTATAATATTACTGTTCAGAATATTAAAGGCTCGCGTTAACGGCTTCTTTACTGGCCGGTGTACAATGATGTACATAGGTATTTTATGTAGGGACCTGCGGTGTCGGTTGATACTTGACATGCTATATGCGTATTATTATTATTATTATTATTAATTTTGCTATTGTTATTTAGGAGCACTTCCTTTATTTTAGGCTTAGACACGAGAAAATATAAATACCTATTATCATGACATCCCTGCAGGTCGATCGAGCCGTGAAAATATGTGTAAGTATATATTTTTATATGCAATTTTGTATAGTACGCATTTCAGTGGAAATGATGTGCGTAATAAATATAATAAATAATAATAAATAGACTTGCATATTATGGTTTGCATATATTGAACATGATATGGAGAATGTGTGAAAAACGATCCGGCTCCTTCGCTCCCATGCTATTGTACCTGTTCCTTAGTTAAATAGAAAATAAGAATAACGCTAACATATTTTTCGATTTTCTGAAAGGATTTGCGTGGCTGAATTTTGTCGTGTATATTATATGTTTATACGCTAGTGCTACCTGCATTGCCTACATATCTATATCATGATTGTTTCTGGCGTTATCGAAACGGAAATACGAGAACGGATGTTTTTCTGCTGCTCCTTTGGTACGTGTAAACTGTACATGTATATATTTAAAGGTACACACACACACATTTAAAACATTGAACTGAATTCTCTCGAGCGAGAGTCGGCAATCGGTTTGCGGCAACGCTAAACTTTACGATAGCACATGGTCCAGGACTTGGGTGGTATATATAGCGTCATAAACAGAGCATGGGGATCGGCGTCCTGAGGTAAAACGCTAATTTTCCGGTCCCGCGAAGTTTTAACTCCCCTTGAACACGCTACTCTTCGGTGACAATATTACTAGCGTCAGCAGTATTTACCTATAGTTTATTTTGCGTACATAGTCATTTAAATTTTATTAAGCTCTGTCCACCGGTAGATTTCTTTCACCAATTTAACTTTATATATAAATATACATAGGGAAATAAAGAGAGAGAACATATCAAATATTATGTATTGTGTAAGAACAAATCGAAAAACGACATATTTTTTCGTACTTATGCCGTACCGTATATACAATCAGAGCTTTACTGCAGCCTCACTCATACCAATAAAATTTCCGTGCCATTTGATCGTTATTACTACTACTATATGTTATATTAGTATTATATTTCTAAACTGAAACAATAATCGTTTTGGAATTTATGATTTTCATTCATTTATGAAAACGATACTATATTTATAATTGATAGGGATAAATAATGAATGCGTTTTCCGTCATTCATTCCGTGTTGGTTCAAATATCTTACGTTTTGCTATGATCGTTACTATGGATACAATATAAATATAGAGTATAGATTAGATAGATTACAATTCAGTCTTAAATGTTTAAATTGTTCTATTGCTGATACATAATCATGTTATTATTTTGCCCTTACTTCCATGTGAAATGGTGTTGTATTATAACTATTCTTTATATAGTTTTGGCTTACTATCTTTTTACTTTTATTGTAGATTATAATGTAAGCCTTCAGTATAATATAATTAAAAGTATTAATTATTCCAACAAAAATCCTATTAGAGAAAAGACGAACACGTGGATCGATTTGTATAAACAAATCAAAGCAGCAACCGATTGCAATGATAAAAATCCAACATCGAAAATCAACAGTGTCATTGGAAAAATCCTTATTTGCTGTTTATGCTTGTTCGGAATGTCGTTGTTCATATGCTTGATGTTGGTTTTCTGGTTGAATTCTAGAAAGAAAATAAAATTAGAAAAGTGTGAGCATATAGTTGTAGAAAAAGTTTGTGGCTGTAAAATCGGATACGATCCAACTGAAGTACCATAAAAGTGTATTTGAATAAATTATAATGTTTATGTTATACTGTTTTGATGATGTTTTATTTTTTCATCAACGCCATATATATATATATATAAAATACCTACTAAATAGTTATATAAAAAAAAAATGTTTCTTATAGTTACAATATATGTAGTTAGTTATTCTAATACATCTTCATCCACATCTGTTATGCTGATAAGTTATGCTTATGTAACATAAAATATATGCGTTAATGCTGCAGATTTACCGTGAAAACTAGAATATTATACTTATGTAATCGTCGGCATAAATGCACTTACGCACACTAATTACTCACGGTGCGCTGTGGCCTACTGTAGAAAAATATACCGAAAGCGTTCAGATATTATTTATTTGCTTTCGCTTTACGGTGGTATTATTATTATTATTATTTGTTTTATTTCTCCAGCTGGGGCTATATACGATAAATGTTCGGAACCTATTTGTACAACTCCGTCCGTCTCAGGCTCTCTTAAAATTAAAAATATACCAAGACGTAAACAAGACTTCAACCCGGCTCTGGTATATGCCGCCCGTAGAATCTTTTGTTCATATTCGGATAAATTTGGCTGTTATTTAATAAACTCGTCGAATTGTTTGTTATCGTAAAATGGTTGAACTTGAAAAGAATAGTACGTCACGGATATTTGTCGGAAGGGGATTCTTTTGTCTGTGACCTCAAGATTCGAGTAATTGTTCGTTTATGTGTCTTATTATAGTATTATAATATACGCCAATTAGATCTATATAACATGAATTTTAGTTTTTTATTACAAAAAATAATTAAATAAATAAACTTCATGCCACACCTCATTTAAAATTGAATCGGAAACCTATATTTTTGTTAAAATATGATTATCGATGTGCCATTTTAACATTTACTGTAGTTTCAAATATAAAATACTGCACACTTGTGAAACTAATTATGAGTTTTTTCGTTATCACTATCACTGATTTACAGACAAAGAACTCATAATATATAATATTTAAACCATACAGACTGACGTCACATATGTGTATAGGATTTGATGTATCTATTATTCAATATTGGTGTCATTATAATACAACGAAATGCGTTAATATAGGGTGGTGGTCTCAAATATCATTCGACTGCTTTGAAAAAAAGGGAAACCATGAATCATGAGTATATATAATATATATTTTATTATATTACATAAGTAATGACACGATTAAGCTTAATGAGGTCTATAATTCTGATGACAATTTGAAATAACGAAAATAATAAAAATGTAATAATTTGTGGTGAGAAGAAACTACATAATATATGGAATGTAACTATGTCCATTACGACATTACAGCACGTGTCGTGCTTGAGGTTTGAAAATGTAATCGTTTAAAAAAACGAAACGGATCATTTGTACATCTTCATTGATAATATAAAATAATCAAAAACGTTTAACGGTCGTCGCAGCTCGGTCAATCATAGCAATACGTATACATGTACAATATAATCATATGTATAATTACATATAACGCATGTATATGCTCATTATTAAATAGATCTATTTACAAGTAGGTATATTATAGATGTATTTAAGTGTGTTGTATTCTAAATGACTTCTTCCGAACGTGCCACTGCCGCCGCATTTCAGCCTTAAGTAATGTTTGTAATTTTTCAATATTTCCACTACACAAAATGAGTGGGATATAGCAGTGTGGAGTGGAGTTGGCCACCGTCCATGCCAAACCATGAACGCAATAATGGTAGTGGTGGCGGCGGCATGGACGTTGAAAAATCGTCGGGCGAACCAAAAGAATCGCATAAAAATAAAATGAATTCACCGACGACGACCATCATCACTCATTGTTGTCGGTTGTATACTTTGTAACGTGCGTATTACGACACTTCACATTCGAGTAGACAAAACAATATTTCGAGGAGGGTTCTAAGGTCTTTAACGGATACGCGATATTATTAACAGATAACGGTAGAAAATTTGATTGAACTACCTATTTACAGCTATCTTTTACGTGCACAGCAACTATATAAGTGCGGGAATAAAAATATGATTGTTTTGGGGTGAGGGTAAGAAATTCCTTAAGACGTTTATATGTGGCCTGTACATTTATCTATATGTATTCGATTGAGACCCAAGGACTTGAAAAATGTGGTCATTTGACTGTCGAGTATGTACGCGACTTTTTGACGCGTGATTTATACTTTTTGG
This sequence comes from Chaitophorus viminalis, assembly GCA_025469195.1. Taxonomy (NCBI): domain Eukaryota; kingdom Metazoa; phylum Arthropoda; class Insecta; order Hemiptera; family Aphididae; genus Chaitophorus; species Chaitophorus viminalis. The sequence goes on from JAIPRK010001093.1 coordinate 10,202, forward strand.
ACTTGTTTGAAGCTGCCCACGTCTCCGCATGCAGTATACGCGTATAAACGGTCGTACATATATTATTATATTATGCTATAACCGCGTTTGTTGTACTTACTTGGCTGGTCGTGCATGCAGTGAATTTTGGTAATTCGATATTTTTTTTTGTCGTCTGGAACAGGTGCGGCAATGGCGTTCGGTATTCTGTAAAAGTTTTGTATCTCCGTGATCAATCAAAAAAAAAAAAAAAAAAACGAAAGAAAAAAAGAAACGAGAGACAAAATCTTTTCCAGCCGTGGTGGTCATATTAACAAAAATGCTTGTATGTATGTGCTGTCCTACAATATCACTCTTACGACCAGCAGTTTTTTTTCAGTTTTTCCGGGAACAACAGAAATATATTTTATTTTGATTATAGCTAAACTTTTTCTCCAGGTGGTCTCGTGATGTTTTTTTTAAAAAAAATGTATCGATCGTTCCAAAACTGCATCACGATAGAATTATAGTATACAATGTACGGAGTCATTTGTTTTATACGTTTTTGCGATTTCTGAGTGTGCGTAAACGACTGTAAATATTCGTGAGGTATATTCTTATTTCATTACCTATACTTTATCGGTGCGTTCAAACTGTGCAAAATAGAATATTAGAACACTTTCTAAAATATTATATAGTGCGCGGTTTTGTATAAATTGCGCATGATAGATCACTACACCACTTCATCGTTTAATTATGATATTCAATCAGAAATTTATAAATTTAAAATAATCGTGCTGCAATATTTATACAATGTTTGAGAGAGCAGAACACGTATTTTTAGCAAAATATTAGGCATGCATGAAAACTCGAAACGAAATAACAATATAGCAAATATGCTATATATTCCGTATAATAATACGGAGTAGATGCGCGATGCTGTTTGGGGTATTATGTTTCCGCTTTGAGTGTTCATAAGTAGGATAAATATTATCCTAAAACGAACTATGAAGTATAGTTTCAAAATGTATAGTTTGTCCTGAGATAAAAATGTTGTTCGACAACAGAATTAATACTTTAGGTGACTACCAATAATTCAGATCCATATTGTATTGTTGTAACATAATAAAATGTGTATTATGTGACGGATGGGATCCTTTAGTATAAAATAAACACTAATAAAGATAATAGTATTGATAATTATATTATAGCGGCCCGCGATTTATAATTCCACAACACAATTCGCTCACACGTTAATGATGTTGATATAATAGATTTTTCTCCACGAGGCTCATTATTTTTTTAGCATAGGTAATAAATAAGTTGTTCGTACGCACGCGCGCTCGTGATAGACAATATAATAATAATAGTTTTTTCCACCTGTGGCTGCAGGCATTTATTTTAAGTTCATTTGTCTCTACGGAATTCATTAAAAAAATATGTAAATAAATAAACAACACGAGAAAAGGCCGCGGAACATGTCACTAAAATAATGAAAGACAATCCATTGAACGCACGTCTACTGGATGAAGTCCAAATGAGGCCGTATTACGGCGGCAGTAACTCAATGTCGATGACGTGTATCTCCGACGACGACAAAATATTATTAAAATTAAAAATACCCCAATGTATGTATACCTACGAAAAAAAAAAAAAAAAAATATTTATACGTATATATTTATATATATGTAATAGATCAAAAATGTTATGATCAAGAAATTACGGTTGTTAAAACGTGTTATAGTGTACTATATTACTATAATAATACTACATTCATACCCGACTTCCCGTCATTGTTGTGCGTTCGGAGGACCTTTTGACCCTTTAAGCACTATATTATAATATGCACGTATACCGACCGCATGTCTACGCATTATATTATACGTGCATTTTTCCGTGAAACCACATTTAATTATTAATATATTATATTAATTATTATCTATTATTGATGTTGTTGTTGTGGCCGCTGTCCGTATAGGTACTCATATTTTATTTTTCCGTTATTTATTAATTTTTTTTTTTTTTTTGCTCCTACTAAACGCTCGCCATTGTGCGTATAATTATATCAATTCATACGATTTCAACTCCTTTTACTGTTATTGCGCGTCGTTATTCGAAATCATGTGCGCAAATGTTGCGTATGCATTTCACGGCGATTTGGTATGTTATAACTACTTACCAGGGCGCGATACCGTGTTTCTTCCTCGCACGGTTATAAGCATATAACAACGGGCGCGTAGGTACGCTGCGCCGGGACCGTGTGGTGGAAAACAATAATTATTAATTACTATTAAATGACGATTCCAATCGTAAGACATGTCCTGACATTTCCCCGATATTAATGAATATATTTTCCCGTTTTATTTTCACTCGGAACGCCACACGAAATGTGTATATTGTCTGCAGTCGGCCATGTATGATACCATTATATACGGGTTTATAATACATAGGTAATAGGTGTATGTATCCATCCATTAGAAATACCAACATTTGTATCACCATTGATTTTAGAATATAATATTCTAAAATCAATGGTATCACCTATATTAATTCGGTATGATATCCGATTATTATATATATATGTACTAATCTATCAGAGAATAATATCGCATTAGATCGCCCGTACTTAAACCGTGTATAGCGCGCATCTATACACACTGTAAACTGTACATTAAGGGAAATACGTACATTTTTCGAGGATGGGTGACCACATGAAGAGTCATCACGCGCTAGAGAGCGGCGTTGTCCATGCCCTGCTCACATACCCACGTGTTTAACAGTTACTCTTACTCAAATAAAACGTACAAAAAAAAACCCATATGCAGATCTAACGGCTATAGTTGCTGGCCTTCCTTGAAAATAGACCAATTAAAAAAAAAAAATAATAATAATAATAATAATACCTAATAATGAAACAATAATATTTCTTGCCGAGATAAAATAATACATTAAACTATTTATAAATAATGGTTGTTAAACATTATAGTTGAAACTTTCGGTGTAGGTACAAATTTTATAACAGTTATTGTTACCGTGATATTAGGAACCTTTGGGAAGGTTTACAAAACGAATTGTTCACTCTGGGCGTGTGTGTTTGTGTAAAAGTCGTATGTTCGAACACAATTTTATTGTTCTGGCGAACAGGATTATACTTTATTATTTTTATTACTTTATATCGTTTTCGTAGACGATTTGATGTTTTTTGATGTTTTGCAACTATATGTAAGTAAGGCATACCTCGTTACTACAGCTGGTCCGTCGACAATAAACTTTTCTCTTGTAATTTATATATATTGTTTTCCTTTACAAACCGATGTTAATGTATAGAGTTTGAGAATTCTGGTGGCAAACGTTAGTTATTGTTGTTTCTGTTGGGTACCAGACGGCCGGGGTAGAAAAATAAGAATCTGCAGAACGTGACTCGGGTGCGCAAGCCGTTTCTGTACGGAACGTAAAACGAAAAATTCCAGTGGCCCTGTCAGAGAGGTTGCGCGCTAAAATCTTGTATCGAAACCATGCGCGCATTGTGCTTGGACCTTTAATAAACAGACCGATGACGGGTCAAACGGAAAATCAACTTGAAAATGCTATACAATTGTAAGCCGTCAATTTAATAGCCTTCTAGGCCATTGCTATAATAAATAAAAAGCGACATTACCACCCGTAAGCCGTTTTAACTTATTTCCTTTTTCTCGTTGTTGAAAATGTTATACCACGTGTAATATACGTCGTGTATGCGATTCTGTCTCACCTGTCCGCATTGGCGTACGACTTAACATACTCGGATTTATTGGTTAGTTTAAATTCAGGTTTGAATAGTATAATAGTATGCGTTTATTATTTCGTTTATAATAATAACCATTTTTGTTATTGTTTTGAGGTACTCAACACTACTATTGACGTATTAACTACGCAGTACTTCTGTATAATTATGCACTTTATGATCGCGTATAGTAGTAGTATCTAAAATTATTATTTTTCCAAAATTTGTTAATTTTTTATTCGAATTGTTCGTTTAGTGTTTGTCGCGTGTTATTACATTAGTTGATTGTCGATAATGTTGATCGGTATAGGTACGTATATAATAAACAATATTATCACATACACGATTACGAAAACATTAATGTGCCCTTAATGTTTTAAAAAAAATGTCTAAGTTACCTTTTAAGTTTTAAAAGGATTTGACTGGCTAATAAAAAAGTAAAATGGTTTAGTTTTTTTAAACTTTTGTCTTGGAGAATAGAAATGTAATTCAAAAAAAAATAATTGATGATAAATTAAACGCCGACTCTTTTCGTACTCGTATTAAATATTTTAAGAGGAAGTAAAACATGATTGTCTTCGTGTTACAAATTCAATTTTTATCCGGTTAAATTATTCGTGGTATAGAAAAAGAGTGAAACATTTGTTGATAGAATTTTTATAATATATATTTTTAAAACTTACCAAATTGTTATTTCATCGTTAATCTAGTGATATACTTTATAGAAAGTTGAAACTCTTAAAAAATCATATCTATATAAGTTAATGTTTTCTACAATGTACAGTAGATATACACAATATCATTATACACATTATACCATTAATTATAAGTTAAAACTATCCATATTTTATTTTTCTGTTGAGCCACTCCGTCGTCGTCGTTAGTATTTTAGAGGAATAACTTTTTTTTTAAATAATCTAATATGTTTGGAAAATAAAAATTAAAACAATCATAAATTTGAGCTAAATAATTGACTTTTGAACATAATCTTTAAAAATTTAGATAGCAAATTGAACATTTATGGAACACTGTAATGCCTTATTATTGTATAAATATATAGTACATATCCGTATGGCTGGTGTAAGAACTTATATATTACAGTTTTAGATTTTAATATTTAAACTATTAAAAATAATATGAACTCGGATATAATCTTTTTAGAAAACATATCTTGGCCGAAGATAAAACTATTGTTCGTTTTTGTACACATTGACGAAGTATAAAATATACTACTAGAAACGGATAAGCATTTTTATTTATTTATTTTTTTATAATATTATATATTTTTCCGTTGAGCGGGTAAGATATTGTTTTTATCAAATATTTATATAAAAATAATTTACGTAAATCGATAAGTGAAATATAAGAAAAACAATACCGAGGTGATGCAAACGGCTTTTACTACCTAACCCTCTCACCATTACATCAAATCGAAAAATAAATTATATTTTACGGTTCTGCGCATTTTTTATATCCTTAGCTAAACTGCAACAAATTTTTTATTATGGAATATAATTATCTGCATGTTTGCAGGAAGATATTTTGAACTTTGTTATGATGATAATAATATAAAAAGATATGTACAATGATAATAATGTTATTTAACTGCATTGCCAATGAATTTAACTTGGTGTTAGGGAATATTGTAATATATTTTAGTATTTGTCAGTATTTAAAAGTACGTGTAAAATACTGAAAAATTTAAATGATATTGTGCTTACTAAATTTCTATTATATACTATTATATACTATTATATGATCTCAGCGATAAGAATTACTTTCCTCAAATATTCAATAATTTTCAAGTTACTAATTATTATTCTTTTCTCATAATACGTATTATGCATAATATTTAGTAACAATTTACGACGTGGCTCTTTGTATATAAAATCTAATAAAAATAATATAAAATCTATTAAAGTTATTTTTACCACTCGTATAATATTCACGTCTTGAAGCCTGGTAATGAAATTCTAGTTTTTCAGTTATTCGTGCTATGATGAATCTATGATAGAAAGAGCGGAACAATTATTTTTTTTTTTAACAATCATCACGACGGTTTTTTCGCTGTGAAGTTGTTGAAGTTTTTACGGCAACGAGGATTGTTATTTGTGATGCAATATAGTTATTATAATTCATCTCTACAGCCGTTTTTAAGATTTTCACAAGTTAAGTTATTTTGTCCGTGACTTGAATAATTCCATAATAATTATTTTCAAATTGTTCTACGTGCGCCCGCACTCGGTACCCATTTAATCGATCCAACGGTGGCGCAACGGCCATATAACACTCCATTAAACGTGTAAGTAATAGCTAATACAATAAGATGTATGGTAAACCACGGGTATTTTCTGTCTGTCTGTACGTATTTCCGTCCAATCGTCATCTCTGACTAACTCTCTTTGACTATAATATTTATGTTATAATCGTCGTCTGTCGAATCAATTGTGTTTGAATATTTTATAATAATATAATACAGTGGCATAGTAGTTTTCTTTTCCACCTGCACCTTAATTCAGAAATCTAATTAAAAAGTACAAAATAGCTACCAGCCGATCGCGTTATTTTGGCTTGATCCAACTACGCGTGTATAATAAATGATTAATATCGCCAGTGCTTTTGTGACGGAGTCGGGCGACTGCAGGAGTGCGCTAGAAGCAGATATAAACCTTTTAAAAGTTTTGGAAGAGTTTTGAGATGACAGAATCCTGATGGGCGACCATATAATACAAGCCCTTTAGCACCACAGCCTCTATAACACCCGTCGCCACCATCTCCACTGTCTTCGTCGCCGTCATCGAGTTCGTTGTAGGGGTGTATTCATTGAACTCTGTCCAACTCTAGGAGTTTTCCCGGTTATCAGTATTAGTGCACATTTTATATCGTTGCCAACATTTTCGATAATAAACCATACCAACGGCGGCCGTTCTCTTCTATTATATTCAGCTACATAATGTATAAATAGGATCTCCGAGGCATGCAACGCGACCGCGCCGTAAATCAATAGATAATTATATTATTTTGCCGCCGTTGTTCGTCTGGAGGAAAGATTGTGAACATTTGCATTAATGCGTAGTCTAGTAGAAGTTCTGATGACATTTTGGAAATATAATAAAAAAGTAATATTGATTTTGGCCTTGTAGAGTTAAAAAGTGTATAAGGAATCCATAATTGCAAATTCTGAACGCTAATGGATTACAAGCGAATAATTTTCAAGAATCGTAAAAAATCTGAAACGTTGGCTTTTCACTCAGTTTTTTGTAGTGGTGTACAAAGATGACATAATATTATGTAAATTATAATTTAAACTATTCCAAGAGATATTTATTCGCTTAAGCTTTGAGCTTTTTATACTCTTTGAGCTTTTGTTTCATCACTCCCAAAAGTATAACACTGAAAAACAAGAGTATGTATCGACTTTAGTCTATGACCAATAGCTGTCTCGTACATACCAAATTGTGGAAAACAAATTTCTCATAGAATTGCTCTACGATATGTACCCGAGCCCATAATTCAGTTTTATTAATTAAAAAAAATCCATTACGTCACCACTGGATTATAAATTGGAGTAATTTTAGCGAAATATTATTATTATTATTATTATTATTATTATTATTATTATTATTATTATTATTACTACACTATATGACGTATGCACGAATTGACCCTGGGTCATCGCCGTTTAGGGGCGAGGTATAACGCACGCATGAGATTGCGTATAGGGTGTTTGCGTGCATGCGAAATATTAAACCAGCGCACAAAATGCCCCCGATTATCATTTAACCAGATACGTGAATAAAACAAACGGTATAAAGATACACTTGGGGACGTGTTTTTATAATCATTCAATCGGGTTTTAATTATTAATTATACGTACAATAATATTATAATACATGAACACGTTTTATATACCTAGTATAGAGGTTGGTGAAACACAACGATGAGAGACGAAAATAAAAACGATTTTCACGGCGAAAGGAAGTTGGAGAGAAAGAGAGAGATAGAGGGAAAGAAATATCGGAATTCAGTTTTAATATAATATTATATTGTTGTCTTACGTGGGCGCATAGTTCTTTCTCCGGAGTCAACCAAAGTTTGTATACGCGGCGACGGAGACGGTCACTGCACAGTATATATATATATACACACACACACGCAGGGTGCATAAGAGAACAACTATCTGCTCTGAGTATTACTCTGCTGCTGCTGCTGCTGTTGCAGAGGCGCAATAAAATGCTGCGGTGTCTGTAGCGGCGGTCCAATATATAAAATCTTCAAAGATAAATACGTGAAACAAAAGGACCGCATTGATAAAACGAGGGAAAAAAACCAAATAAAAGTTTCTTCCCAACGGTATACCGAGCCGAAGCACACGCGCATCGTCGAGTTCTTCTAAATTATGATGCAGTAAAAATATATTGGTATTCTGTTATTTTATACACACACACGCGCGAGATACCGTGTACCTATATCCCGTTTTCTTCTCATAAGGTATATATAAATATACATTATATACGTACGTGTACGCGTGTACAAGTCGTATACCCTCTGCGGTGTATTTATATTAAATTATATAAAATGCCATTCCGAATAAAAGATGTAGACGTTCAATTTTTTTTTTTTTTTTTTACCATTTTCGTTATTTGTGTTATGGCAGTTTGAATTCACGCCATCGTCACCGTTGACGATATGAGTTCTACGACACAAATCTCCGACCTGAGGAATCAAAACGAAAATGTTCTTACCATATATTTATTATTAAATTATCTATGTATTTTATTTTTGCTGTCATCAAAATCATACTATCTTGTGTGATTTTTAATAATTTTTTTGCACCATAAGTTATTATTATTATTCTTCTTCAATAAATACACATATGTATTATTTATTTATGTATACACATACAGCGATATCATTCATCCACCCCTGTATTCTACCCGATTGCTGAGTCTCATCTGACCTATTTTATTTTAAAAAATATTCTAATATGGTAATTTTTTTTTTTTTTTTACAGGTATGTTCATATAAACCATATTCAATTTGGTAATTTACAACGTGAAATTAAAGGATGGAAAATAAGTAATGTACACCCACACACATGCATGATGTACTTGCAGATATAAAATATTTTAATAATAGTAAAAATACATAATATTATGGTCAATGTGACATATAATATACATATACATATATATATATAATAATATAATATATAAACAGTCCCAGCCGCTTATTTTATCTTTTTTTCTCACTCGCGGCTTGTAGAGTTTTCAGACAATTCAATCTATAGATTGCGGTGAACATGCATAATATTACGTTTTACGAAAATATAATTTTATATGTTATGTAGTAACTGGTAGTTACCGAACATTTGCAGGGTATTTTTACGACGTTCTATACGTGTTTTCAATAAATTGCGTTTTCCCCATAATATATCAACACAGCGTGTATCAATTTCAGTGTTGACCTGGTGCATCGAATTCAACTTGACGGTCAGATGCGTTTCATATAGTTGTACGAATTTCATAATAATTTTATAAACAAGTGTTTTTCGATCGTACACAAATATGATAAATCGGAACAATTATAATAGTTGGGTTTTTGTGCTGTAGTGCCGTGACACGGAACATCACGAGGAATTTATTGCAGTATTACAAGTATAACGATCATTCCGTATGTGTCGATCGAAATCCGTGAATAATGATACCCTTCTATTGTCTGCGCAAATCCCAAGTTGAATGGTCTAACCGGAAACAGTGTGATCGTATAAGTACATTATAGGTGTCGATGTCGTCGCGGGGACGATTCAATTACCAGACCACGCCGCTGCGACTTTATCGAATCATGATGATTATAGTTTGACGGTAATAGGAATGACCGATTGAGTAACGCGGTGCTTGATGTCCGTCAAATTACAATAATAATAATAATTAATAATAAAAGCATCGAACCGTGAACATGGCGTGTAGACGGAAAACCGCCGCCTAGTAACCACGTAGGTGGAATACCGTCTCACGAGTCAGTTTTGTTGTATTTCTAGCGCCGGCCGATGACGACTGCGATTATGTAAATATCCGTACGGGACGCGGACAACCGTTGGTGTAATATTATTATAATGATCGCGTAGTCGTAATAAAAGTCGGTTTTTCCACGAAACTTTTGCGGCAGGCGGCGGACGGATTATGCGTCTCATTCTCGGGGACTTGTAATTAAACTTTGTGACCGTACGAATCCTGGATGACGTTCGTTAAACCATAATATGATACTGCGGTGTTATTATTATTATTATTATTATTATTATAATTGTCATCGACATTTTTTGGTATGTTGTAAAAAACGGGTACTTGTATTCTGCACAGGTGTACTCGCCCCCTACGCATTTCGTCCGGGAAAACGCTCGTCGGATTTTGCATGTGCACGCACATAATATATTATATTATACAATACATTGCGTACATGTATATATATATATATATATAATACATAAGCATACGTCTCCAGTATGTAACCCGCGTAGCCGTGTGGAGAACTCGCATCGACCGTGCGCGCCACTCTCACCGGGTTTTCGAGTGTACCCCTCGACGCGAAATGATTTATGTATATATGCACGCGGCGGCTGCTGCTGCTGCTGCTGCTGCAGAGGGGCCGGTCCGTGAAAGAGCGCCAGGTTACGTGAGTGGGTCACAGTGGTGTGTGTGGAAGTGGTGGTTAGACGGGGGGGGACCGAGAGTTTTCCTTCATACCGCGCCGTCATTATTTTTGCGCGTGCCTCCTCCTCCCCCCCTTGCCGCGCCAATCATGGTTCGCGCACGATAGGTGACGACGACGGCGTCGGTTGAGGTGGTGGTGGTGGTATACAGACTGCAGTACACGCGGTTTATAGTGCCCCATTATATTATATAAAATTCTAGGTCTCCGCGTTATTATTATTATTATTATTTTTCTTCCCTTCGTGTATTTCTTTTCAACTCGCGCGCCAAAAGAAATTTTGCTTTTTATTCACCGGATTGATAAAGTGTAAGCTCTGCATCCCCGAGTTGAAAGCTGTTTCGTCATTATGCATCGAACAAGAAAAAAAGCGGCAGAAAAATGGGTGGGAAAACCCCTAATTAATTAAATACGTCTTTTGGTCTTGGAGATGGGTTTTTACGTTTTCACAGGTATATATTGCGTATATACTTATTGCTCGTGGTAAGGAAATCGATAAGTCCTGCGTCATATGTTGTACATTAATTACCTGCACGCCGTGTATTACTGTAAGTAGGTGACCGCGGTTACCTGCAATATTTAACGTAATAGGTATATATACCTACATAATATTATGGCGCGAAATCGACAAATTGTATCGTATCGGAACATTGAAATTCGAAGATCGCGACGGAAATAAATCAAAATTGCAGTTTTGTTATTGTTGTACTATACGCGCGTGTTTGTATAATACGCGAATTTTGTTTAAAACGCACGTTCTACTCTGAAATTTATTGGTAAATCACTACAAACCCGGGCCCACGTCGGCTACGAATGAATTAACGGCAAAATCTCGGTACACAGAGCTGGTGTTTAAATATAAATCCACAATGGGAACATGATTAATTGGGCGCTGTTACAGAAATATACGTTAAAATCTATGTTGCCCGTTAACTGCTGCAGTGTCTTTTGTAATATATAAAACGTAGCGAAATGCCAGATGTAATCAATGACTTGGCATTGTAACCAACCGTGATCACTTATTTAGTTCGCTCTACGTTTAACGGAAACGTCTTGAAAATAACATACGCTTTCCTCAGCAACGAAATCGTACGTCTAAGAATACTATAATTGCTCGATCAACCACCTGACAAGCCGTATACGTACACACCGTACATACCGTTCTCGAATAGATTTTTTCTTTTTTTATTCATAAAAATCGTCATCATTTAGTAAAAATACGCTTCAGGCACGACAGATATATACTACAAGTTTATGCTTCACAAGGAATGCTTGTCATTGTCGTCACACACTCAAACACGTCGGTAATGACCGTTTTTGGTACGTGTTTTTTATATTTTGTTTTTCGTTTCAAATTATATTGTGCAGTGTATGCTGAAATGAGTCGAAACAAGCACGAATCCGAAAAAATGTTAGCAAATCGAATATCACCTGGGGACACGTTTGTTAGAAATAAAAGCGATTAGTCACACACATGACAATGTATAGGGTGCCTCGCAGTCACGGGGTGGATAATGCGAGACGAATGCACCAGTCTGGCACCCTGTCCAGGCGTGTGTACTTATTGTATATGTAGGTACATCTATAGTATATATGTATAGAAATTGCTTAGTCGACGCTTTTTCCGTGCAAACCTCGGTCTCGGGCTGCCAGTCATGCGTCTTGTAACAGAGGACAACTTGCGGCTCTCGTCACAGTCGCATGCGATTAGGTCTTATTAACAAAAATCAAAATGTCCATATTATTATTATTATTATTATAAATTTTAATTTGTTCGGCATACAATGAAAAGGAAATGCGCCAAACTAATATGTAATTGGATTTAATAATATGTTCATCGACTAAATAAGCTACATCTTTAATTATTACTTCTTCGATCAAATTGTTAAAATAATAATAATATATCTAAACATCTCGGCTCTTGATATAATATTGTATTTCATCCATGTGGCTCGCGAGCACATTGGCCGTCCCTGTATTATAATATCATCTACATCGCAATGCAAACCATGGTCACCCCTGTAGCACACCGACGTGGTGCGTGGGGGGTATAGACCTCGCACGGTGCAGGGTTAGTATAATTAATCGACTGCGCGTATACACCGTGCACGGCGTGTTTTCTATTGCATTGTGTGTATGTACCGCACTCGTGTATTTGCGTAACTATACATTTATATATATATATATATACTATGTGCCGTTTCACGATGATATTAATAGGCTCGTCGTCGTCGCGACGTATAGCGAAAGACACGTTGACGTGTGCGCGAAACGCCTAGCGAGCGCCCATATAAAAACGGCGCAATAAGGGATGACGTGTCTCAACACGGCCGAGATGGGTGGTGGCGCAGGGGCCCGAAGAGCTTTATTTCACGCCCGGTACACGCCCTGCTGCAGGATGTATATTGATTGATGGATCATCGGCGGATTCTCGACCACATCAATCCATCACACGCGTTTCCGGGGACTTACTATTTCACCGGGGTACGACCTCGTCGCGGTGACGGCCGAAAAACCGAACGCGCGCGCGGACGACGCCCTTCTGTTAAACCGTGTCAACACTGCTCCGCGCTAAAATATTTTGTTCCCTGCCGCGTTTACTTGTGCTTTTTAAATTCTCTTGCGCAGTGCAATATCATAACTATTAGCACTTGTACCGTAATCGCGTTATGCGCGTGACGTAATGCCGCCGTCGACGGACCAACAGTATTTTATTATACACTTAAATAATATACTTGTACAAGTTGTACGCGGTACAATGGTAGCGCACTCCACTGTAGCCAAATGGTGGCCGTGATGGTAGAAATATATAAGAGAAAACCATAGATGGAAAAAAAAGTAAAAGAAAAAAAAAGTGCCGAGGCAAAAGTTTTTGGCACAAAAATAAGTGCGCCATTATTTTTATCGCCCGGTTGTTTCGGGAGTAAAAAAAAAAAAAAAAGATTTAGCGAAAATCGTACGCTCGTAATTTATCTAGAAGACAGGCCGAGTGGAATCGGATCGATAAAAGTATGAAAAACGATCCTTTACCGGATACGTCTGTGTGTGCATATACGTATACGTACGTACGAGAGGGTATGATGAAATGTACTTGATATTATATCTTCCTGCAGTTTATCCGACACACACAACTCGTTATTCCATGATTGAGAAGACGGACAGAATCGAACTGTCAACAATTACCGTGAATACATCCCGAATACGTATATACATTATACGCATCCATCAGAATTCTATATGGGAGACGATATTTATGGCAGCGTCGCGTACGGCCGCGGCGTGTCCTAAATATAAAACGAGAAAAAAATTGAAATAAGACGATAATATATGATCACTTTTAGAAGTTTATTGCTATTCTCCGTGGATTAGATTTTCATCATAAGGAAAGTGAAACTGTTTACCTTTCCACCATATGTTCGGCCAAAAGTTAATAAAGGGAAAAAAACTTTTACTTTGGAACGGTCGGCTGAATGACAGAAATGACTTGAAACCACGGCCATCGTATGTTTTAAGGACCATGAGTAATATTAGAGTACAAAAAACGTGGAGAATATTATCGTTATTGCTGTATGTATATGCGAATTGGATTATGATACAAACCAAAGAGTTTTCATTTTGTATAGTATAAGGTATAATGTTTAATTACCGTGTATTGACCTCCTAATTATAATTATCAGTATAGATAACCAGTATAGGTATAGATAAAAAGTCAATTCTAAAAATACTTTACAAATATACTTTAATTATAGATATATTATACATACTGATTTATGTTTTTTCGTCAAGTATTCTAAAGAACATGTGTTCTATACCCTTTATTCATTGTATATGGAAACATGTTCGTATTATAATCGTATTTTCATACTTCCCATAAATAGATTATAATGTTATTTCTGTAACACTTATAATATATGTTTAATTAGAATACCTCTTTAAATTTATGGTTAAATTGCTTATCTGTCTCCATACATATAAAAAAAACACACGGTATATTGATTTATTTTCTTGTGACATGCACGCCGAGGTTATTAACAAACTGTCAAACTGAGATTTGTACATTCATATTTAAAATATTTAAATACATCGTAATCCGAAAAAATCACCAAATCTGTGATTGTACCTAACGTTTTTTCTATAAATTAATAATGATAAAATAGTATAATAAAATAGTTTTAAAATTGGAATGTAATTTTTATGTGTTATAATTAATATAAATTCTCAACATCTGCGAGTTACATCAATAATATCTGCCTACAATCGATAACCAAAGTAATGGTATACATGCAGTATATATTGCATAATAGAATAATTACAAGTCTTTATTATTATTATTATTATAATTGGGTGACGGTTATTATATGTATACAAATATACCGTACACACCATGCTGCAGTCATTTTTTCTGACGATGTGGAAAACAATTACAACCAGCAATATAATATGTATATAAATTAAATGTATACACTCCACACTGAAAACACCATGCCGACTTCCTGGATCCCGCGCTCGATTATAATATATTGTTATAAGTCTGAAATGAGTGAATATGTTATATCATATTGCCTAATCGAATTTGACGAGTTTCAATGATATGTTGACATTGCAGCAGCTAAAACCATAAACACGGATAAGCAACACGTGATCATTATTAACATTGTCTGTTAAATGTAATAAAAATAATAATAATAATAATATATCATCGAGCAACTATTAATATGTATTTGTAGTACCTCAAGAGTATGAGATTCATTAATTAGATGTCCCAACAACACGATATCGCATTATATGTTGAGTATATAACATATTATAACGCGTGGCGCCGCGTTATGTCAACTCGTATCTACATATAATACGTTTTCGTCTAGAACAAACGAGGGAATTATAACAATTTCATATCGCGGTAACCATGCGGTTACGATAAAATTCACGACGGACGGATGCGATGGAGGAAGATCACGGCCGTGTTACATTTTTATGGTGAACGAGGCAAAGTCCACACCTTTTTTTACCCTTAGAATATTATTATATATAATATGCGTATGTATGTATCAGCATAATATATTTTAAAATTGCTACGTTACGGACTTGCAAAGTTTAAACCCGCAAAACTTATTTACAAATCGCTTGAAAATATCTTGTGAAAATGTTTATTATCATCGAAGTGATAGAATTTTGAATTAATATAAATAGACCAGCGTCATGATCACCATGTTTGAGGGGGAGAGGGGGATTTTCTGAAAAACTGAAGTTTTCCTGGGAATAGACGCAACACGGTAACCACGGTGTGTCGCTATTGTTACGTATTATACCTTATAGCAGTGGTTCTCAATCTTTTTAATACTGCGACCCAATTTCTCTCCGAAAAATCTTTTGCGACTCACGTCATATAGTTTCAGTTTTCAAACAGTAGTTAAATAAAATGAACATACAACTTATTATGACTTATTATGAATTATGATTTTAAAACCAGTCGTAATTTTTGGTACTATATTACTATAATAAAATACAAGTATATAATGATTGATTATAAGTTTCTTGAAATCTATATAATTCAAAAAATTGTTCGTGACCCATCAAAAATTGACTCACTGCCCACCATAGAGTGGCGACCTACAGTTTGAAAAACGCTGCCTTATTCCGTGAAAATTATACTCGTAATTACATATTATAACGCAGAAACTACGTACGTAATACGGCGGGTGTGTAAAAAAAAAAAATTTTAAACCTCTTTATGCGAACGGTGCGCAGTATATTAGCTAATACGCCCGAGTGAATGTGACAAGGTTAACTACTGATGGCGGGATAATCTTATCAAGCTCGCGCGCGTCTATAATGACGCCTGCAGCCATGCGGTTCTCGAGTGTACGGTCTACTCGGGTGTCCTGGATAAAATCCATTGTTTCCCAAAGTCACGTTTATTTTTGAGTATCTATACCAACACGCGGCTGCATTTACGTATTACATCTAATCTGTTTTGTGTGCCAGTACGTAGTAAAATAATATACTTATCATTTTTTTTTCCCTCGGTTGACAGTATAGTCAGTTGTGATGCGGTAAATTTTCCTTTTCGTTGCAAGCCACGCGAGGTGTGGGCTGGTGACAATGTAAAAATGCATATTATAAATTAATCGAATTTAAGTCTAGGTAGTACCGAATAAAGGGAAGAAAAGCGAACAAAAAAGGCGACGCATAATAATCGTGTAGAGATGTTAGAAAATCTGGTGTATTACCACTTCAACGCACGTATATGATATTCTTGAGTGGTATAATGATGAGATCGCATATCCAATGTCTTCGGATTGCCTTGTACAATAATATAATTTGCCTCGTAGATAATACGTTACAAGTATAGCACAACAATTAAGTGATTATAATGCATGGTTTATACCGTATAACGCAGGGTTTCCCAACCGGTGTGCCGTGAGGCCTCTAAAGGTGTGCCGCGAAATTTCACGATTTGTTTTGACTTGTTTTTCCATTTCAATAAATTTATTAAATACCTGTTTATAATTTTAATAATATTTGTTTTCTATCCTAATGAAACGCACCATTTTAAATTATTTTCTAGTACTGATATACAACTACTTTGGTATTAAAAATTATTAATTAATATGATGAAAACTTACTATAAAAAAAATATACATATAAGTCAAATACAAGTAATGTAATATATATGTAAGTATATGTAATTCGGCTTAATATGGGTTGAGATTAGTGTGCCGCGAAGGAAAAAGATTGTTAAACGCTGGTCTAACGTATAGCGATCAGTTACCGCAACACACACTCGGCGTGGATTAGCAATATTTTTAATGTATAAAATATATTTTATCAATACATGTTATTATGTACGAATAATATATTACTGTAATGTTTCGAGTGCTGCGTCGTCTTGGGTATTATAACAAAATATAATCGATACGTATACACATATATATATTAAGTGTCCACATACCGTCTCATTTAAATACCATCGATACTGCCAATCACTGATTTCGTTACCAATTCCAGTATTTCGACATTGTTTATCATCGACTTAGGAATACGATTGCCTAGTAATACCTCTTATTAATGCCTCGTGAATTTTGTTTTCGATTTTTACATTCAATTGTATTGATTTCAAACGTTGCGCATTCGAGAATCATTGTATTACCTATATTATCGAAGCACAATAATAATATAATGCACAAGCTTTTAGAATTTCTAAATTCTATTTTTTAAGAAAAAGAACACATAGAGATAAGCGGTGAAATGGAGCAATCGTCAAGTTTGACGTAGATCGCGGGCAATTATTATTATTTTTTTCAAAAAACAAGATAAAAAAGTCGCATAACTTAAGTTAGGCATAATAGAGTATAAAACGAAAAACTCCAGATTCGACGGGTTAACTACTTCTTTAAAGTTTTATACGTTTTCAAATTTCTTTCACCCCATTTTCCCATCTGTTTCCTCACGTATACGTATTAATATATTATTATGCGGGCACAGTAAAAATGTGTATTAAATCTGGCGATTTATGACTCGCGAGCAAATTGTATTCAGCTCGAAGGTGTGCATGTCGACCGAAGGGGAAAAAGCGAATACATTTTCTTTGCTCCGAACACAATGTTATTTTTTTTCGGCCGCATATCCATGAATCATTGTCCAAAGCATTCGCCAGACCATGAGTTCCGGTTTAATTTACAGACCAGATATACACGATAGATATGGCATAGGTTGTTGTATCCCGTACGAGTTTTTTCAAAACTTCGCTCACGCGGAAACAAAAATATTGCACGCGGTATACGTGATATGCTATATAGAATATGCATTTTAAAATAATATACATATGACGTATAATATATACATGGGCGTGTAGGTACCGTCACGTGGAAAATAATAATTAAAAATTGAAATTCGATTGTTGGAAACCGGGAAGAGGAGGATTATATGTGGGTAGCAGACAGTGGTTTTCCTTTAGGTCCGTTGGTTTTTCAACATTGTGCGTGTGCGTGTGTGTGTGTGTGTATTATATTATCGATTCGACGGAATATTATTATTATGGTGCGCGTGGCGAATACGGCGGCGGGGAAGAAGATGAAGAACGAGAGGTAGAACATCGCACACGGCGAAGAAGCAGAAATGTAATAATATATAGTAAAAAGAAAAAAACCTGTAGTCTCGTGGCGTAACAAGAGACGGAATCGCTGTACGATTCAGATATAAAAAAATAAATACGCATTGTCGCAATTCGTATGTCGCACCTGTATGTATTTTAATAATATTACATTTAATAGAAAAAATGAAATCTCGCTGGTGCGGCGGTGTATACGTTAAAACAAACGATTAGTGTATTATTGGAACGAAAAGGGACGACCAGCGTGCGGTGTACAGAGTGTGCGGGGACATAATAAACCGAATTGATTTCACTGCTGCAGTGCAAAATTGTCAGATGACATCGCGTGCCGAATTATCGGATTATATAGGCACACTATAAACATATAATATATTGTATATACATGGTAATGCGTGACGACCAAGCGGCCGAATGTTTTCTTATAAGGATAACTGTCGGTGGCGGTTGTTGCTTTACACAGTGTCCTACATTATAATATCCTATACGGAATAATATTTTTATGTCTCGTTTTAACACCGCTATATACTGTAGTAATATTCATATTAATGACTGGAAGGGTGGTGGTGGGGGATGACATCTAGAGTGTGAGCATGATGAAACGTGTATGCGTTAGGTGCACGCCTATAATATGTACGGGCTGTGACGTACTGCACTTGCCGGCAAAGAATTAAGACGGTTTAATCCCGTCGTTAATTATTTCGTCCACAGTACACGTCGACACCCTTGAGCCTCTACCCCCGTCGGATGAAATCGCGTCACTCTTTTTTCTTTTCTTTTTTTTCATGCCCTGTGCACCAACGGTTCTCAAACTGCAGTATTTTACGGAGTCCTGTAGGATAATCTTGACTCGTTGGAATTAAATAAAAATTTTTATCACGTATAATACAATACTTCAATTTATATCGATTGTATACAGCTGTGTATACTGCATAAGCAGAATTTATTTCCTAACATAAAACTACAAGTATTGCTAATAAATGGAAAAAAAACAGTATCATATAGTTGATACATTAAAATCTATAAACATTATGAAATATTAAATCTAGCATTTTTATGAGGTTTTTTTTTTAATTAAATACAATATATTGTTCATATATCTGTACAAAAACTATAAAGCAAATGACTGATACATCATTTTTATAGGTTCTGGTTTGAAATTGGCATTCTTGCTTTTTGTAACTATGTGGATTTTTTATTTTTTATATCTTTTATTGGCTTTGTGAATGAAAAAAATCCGAGAACCACTACTCTACATCTCACATGTAACTCGAATTTATAATACAATTAATTGTTTCAGATCATCGAGGGGGAGGGGGATGTACCATCTTTCGTGAAAAGCTCATTTAGCCCGCCTGAAGGGCTCGTGGTAAAACGATTTCGAAAAATGTGGTGGTATTGTGACACCCGCCGTGCAGGATGTTTACCGAGAAAACCCGCTTTTGTTGCCGCCACCACCACTGGACGATTAAAAATAACAAATGGCCCCCGACACCATAATGTATAGAATATAATAGTTGTATTGTCAAAAACAGAAAAACAAACTTGCAATAATATTAATAATAATAATAATAATACGTACTCTTTTATGCTGTTCGAGTAGAATGTACATAAAACTGGCCGGGTTGGAGTTTCAATATTATAATATTTAACGGTCGTATTATTATTACTGCCGCTCCGAATATACAATTAATCGATTATCGCCCTGCAATATGAATTCTCTGCATGTGATATTATTATTATTGTTACTATTATTATTATTATTATTATTATTATTATTATTATTATTATTATTATTATATATTATTACGTGAATGCGTAAAATATATTATATACGATATCGTTATTAATGCGCACGCCAGAGTTGAATTAATGTATTTTTTTTTTCGCGGGGTCCTTCGAAAATTGCCACACAAGCGTTTTGGGTTTCGATGTTTATTTATTTATTTTTCGTCCCGCAGGTGCGCACGCCAGATTAATAATACGCGGACGACTGCGGTAATTGGTTTGGCCCCAATTACAATATTTATGTCGGCATTTGGCGAGCGCGCGTTGTGATTTTTCTCGAAACTACCTCGCAAATATAATTACTCAAATATTATTCAATTTGTGTTTTAGGAAAATAATATTACAATAATATTCGCTAATTATCATCAGATTGTTGTATTTATTTTTTCCGAATTCTAATAAATAATAATACCGTTATGCTTGTTCATATACATGTACCTAGATACCTAAGATTTGTACGATTAGCCCTTACCAGTCCGAATTTGCGAGTCATGCTACGCAAATTCATTCGACTTTTCAAACGTTTAATTTTATCAATATTATATTTATTCACTCTATTTGCAAATGGTTAGGTACATACAATATATGAATTCCTAATTATTACAAATATATAATATCATATTTATATAATATTGAATAGAGCTTATGAAATATTATAATATGTAATATGTTTGAGGAAACTTAGACGTGGATGAACAAAAGGGCTTAGGTATAATACTTAAAACTGTTAAAATAATAATATGTAAACTTTTACGTGTATTTATATAATATTAGTGATGTTGCGTAAACAATTTTTAGCATTATGAAGTTTAAAACTTTCTAGGTCCATATAAAAGTTTGGTTGTTATACCAAGTGTTTTGTTTTTTAATTACAATTAGGTATTATAATAATAATCATAATACGTGAAAGTGTGTAATGCGTGAAACTAAATTAAAGCACAAGGTGTTCGAAATTGTTATAATAACGTTATGTCCTCCGCGCGCTCACGGCGTACGTGTTATACCATTATAGTACCATATTATGCAAAATCATACACATTATTCACAAACCACGTCGATGTCGTGCGTTTTGTGAAGTTTGTCAACGATGATGCGTATTTACTTGAAATAATGGTGCTATTATTGTACTCTATTACTGTTACTACAAGGGAATGTCTTGTAGCTTCCGCTACGTTTTTGATATTGTTGTTTGACAAACATACAACGGAATAGAGAGCTTATGGGTTCAATATATGGAATTATTGTGTTATCGACAAACACCAGAGGACTTTGAACCTATTAAACCATAAAACCTTATGTTATTTAATTTATCTAGGATTACTGGCTTTAGTAGTGTGCTGGCAAGGTGGTTTCGGTAAATAATGACACTTCGAGTAGATACAAATTAACTATTATTACTACAGTAAACGTTTCGTAACGATTGCGCTGCTGTGAATTAAGGAAAAAAAAACTTAAACTGTTAACGATAGACAATGAAAAAAAACGTATACTTGATAAATTCGTGTTGATTTTTGGTTAAAGCAACCAATAGTGTTTTATTTATTTTAACACGGGTACATAGTCAGGCACTCGAGAAACTTAGTTGTTACGACGTATAGCGTAGAATATTATATATTATATATTTATACGAATGCAGTATACGATTCATTTTGAACTCTCTGAAGGATTATTATTTTTATTGATTATAGTAGTATGTGAATATCATTATCAAAAGGTTTTATTTTGTTCCTTTGTTTTTTTTTTTTTTAAAAAAAAAAATCACGTCGTAGTATTCCATCTATTGAGGAAATTTATTTACTCGCGAAAAAAAATAAACCATTGTCGTTAGAATTGAAATTTTAGTACCCATAGGTACTGTCTATGTTTTACCGTCCAAGAGAATCAATTTCTTCGGTGTAATTGATTTTCCTTTAAGCATTATCAGTTTTCCATTCCATACGCTTATCTTCTCTCGCGCGCACGCACATCTCAGACCTATTATCTCTTTATGAAACATCGATGGACAGTTTGGCAAAATGAATTTCCATTATAAAAATATTGAAAAACGCACGTTATACCTTCCACAATAGGGGTCTTCAAAGTTTATTTTACAACTGCTCACATCTGAGTTATACTTTGGAATCGCGGGTAAAAATTACTCAAAGATGGACAAAACTTATTTTCTTAACATTTTACTGTTGGTACTATAAATTGTTAACAGCATTGGAACATACAAATTCTTACATTATACTATATATTAATTAATAGTTTAATTTTTAAACAGGAAATATATTGTAATGTTTTCAGTACACCAATTAGCTTGCTGGATTGGTTAGACAATCTTGAATTGCCGCAATCAACCTACGGACCTACGGAAGTTGGAAATTCTTGGTCTACAATATATATATATATATATATACCGGAAGTCGATTTATCGTAGCCTTTAGATTACATTATTATTCTTTCTTTAATTTCGTATATGTATTTATTATTTTAAATATTTGTACTCGGAAAAATTACCTATTAGGTATATTATTATTATAATCAGTGTCACTCTTCAGCTAAACGGTTTTTTGCCGTACCTATAGTAACAGACACGTAAGGTATAGTGGTAGTGTAACATACCCAGTCCGTCACGTTTTGTCACGGAAGCTATATATATATATATATATATATATATATATATGGAATAAATAACGATAAAATAATGTACACACATATTATTATATAATGTATGCAATATGTGCGCATGTATGTATATCATTATCCGCACAAAGTACAATAATAGAAATAAAATAAACACGGAAATGCCATTTTTCCCAAGACGGATGGCTGACCAAGCAAACAATGCGTGGCGAGAGGTGTGTGTGCGCAGAGCTTATCTTGCGAAACCAGTGTGAACGGAACCGCGTTCTCATGCAGGTTTACAGAAAACATGTGATGATATGAGCTCGGAAACATTCATAAAGTTCACTTCTATAGGCCAAACTGTCAAAGTAATCATAGTGTACAATATTATAATATCATTATCGGTTAAGTTATATATTTGACCGTTCGATTTACGAGATTATATTTGTCGAAAAAAAGATTGTTCCCCTTTTTATTGCGGACATCGTTGTCAACACAATGTAGGCCCACAATTTAGTATCTACTACTATCGACTATATTGTGCAGAAATAGTCCTGATAATGATAGATAAAATGTGTACTTTTAATCGGTCTACAGTATTTTAAAAATTTTCTTGTTTTTTTTTTTTATTTTTTATTAAAAAAATTTCATCGTCTTTGTAGATTGTATTCAGCATTGAAGTTTAAAATGTATTACGTGCGTTCGTATTTCAGTTTGGTGGCTCAGATTTGTCTTGTTCTTCGTGCACTTGCTAATTACAGTAATAACTTTTTCACACATAAAACTATATGCATTGAAAACTTCTGTTTGTTATGCCGTTATATATTTTCAAAACGGCAACTTTATACAATGAACACGCAAGGCGTTTATTCCTACAAACTGTTGAAAGTTACGGTGTGAGTTTTATTATCTAATGTGTTTATTTTAATCGATAGATGACGGAATTCGCATTCGTTTCTGTCATGATAAAATCAAAAAAAAAATAAGTCAGATAAATGCATTAAACGCTTATCGTTTAAACCCTTTCGCGTTTTTATTGTTTTATTATGCACACAAATATAAATAGGTGATCATTATTGTTCCTCCTGTAAATTATATAGCATCCATTAACTGGAAAGTTTTTCGCATTAGATATGATATTATACACGTCGGTGTTCAGAAATAATTAAAAGTAACAAAATAACAAAAAGAAATGGAAATTATACATTCAACGCGGATGATATAATAATGTACACGGCAGCGAGTTTAATTTACATAATCGCAGATATTGCGCCGGTAAGTCTTCTAGGTATCTAATCTCACAGGTCTATAGTGATAACTTCAATGCTTCTGAGCTCCATCCCACATAATTACGCTAGGGTGTATATATATATATACGCGTACATGCTTTATAATCCGACGCATATAATATAAAATAGTAATGATAATAACACAACAATAACCGTAAAAAGTTTACAAAACGGAGACTTGCGTGCAGTCTATTGTTAACTGTGTTCAGTCAAATAACTATACGCGCGTTTAATACGAATCGAGAACGTTTCGTGTCGTCGTCATATATAATAATATTATGAACTCGACGCCACGGTGGCAAATGTCAAAACGAGCTAGGCGGGACGGGATCGACACAATGGCTACGATTCGGCGGGGATTGATGAAATTAATCCTTGGGAATAATTATCATTATAATCGTTAGACGCGTGGATTTCACAGTGCGCTGTGAAGATTGTCACAGATAATTGTTGTTGTATTGTCGTTGGAAAATCGAAAGTAGAACTGAAATAAAAATAACGTATAATTGTGAATATTAATAATATACATACATACATATATATATATATAGCGTTGATCTTAAGTGCATTGAAAATATATAATGTACGGTCCGTGAATCGCGCGTGAAATATGACGGCTGTTGTAGATAGGTTGAAGAAGGAAAAACCCGGAGAAAACTTGACGTTTATTACATTATCATCATCATCATTATCATCATCATTATAATACATGGAATGCAATTATTTCCGGTTCGCAATGCACACTATTGGGTAGCAGTCTGTAACGCTAAGATGGTGCGTGAAGATAGGAGTGTTATCATTCGTCCGTGGAGCATCGAAGTGATTGACTATAGCATATAGCGGTAGCAGACCGTGCACGTTCAATTATTATTATTATAATATTATAACGCGTTGGTGCCGATCGAGAGTTAATCATTTATTTGCAATCGTTCGACGAGTTGCCGGATAGAAGACGGAATTACAAAAGAGTCGAGGAGAGGACGAGACGAGCCCCGAAGTGTTTTTTTTTTCAGTTACAGAAAAACAATCGAGATATTCGACGCAGTGGTATTTATTATTTATCCGGCCGGCTGCTGTCCGCGCTGCAATATTATTTGTGTGCGCAATATTTTATTATTTCTCGTCTCGAGAATAAAAAAATTCGATAAAATTTCGAGTTCCGATGAAAAAAAAAAACGTATTAGGAATCGGAGAATCGCGTATACCATCCCCTCGCACTCGGGCTCTCTGATATTAATATATTTGCACGGCAGCGTCGAGATAAAAACGATATTGTTGTAGACCACATCAAATAACGGTCTCGAGTAAACAAAGACGCTCGCTGCACAACACAATAGAAACGTTTTCTTTTAATTTTATTCATATCATATTATAGCATTATTCTGTGAAAAAGTTTTTTGACCAGTGCATAATACACAGTAGCTTTTACGATATCATATCAATGTGTTGGAAAATCTAATCGTGGGCGTCGCGTCGTGGCAATATCATATGAACAAACCGCACGGACGTCGAAACGCGTTTCCTCGAGGCGGCTTCGGAATTACTATAGTGCACCTAGGTTGGTTGTCAAAGAATTATGGATGTTGATAGAGGGTGCTGCAGTTAGCAATCGGCGATCAATGTGAAGGCACGCGAATAGAGAAAAAGAGAGAAAAAGAGAGAGAGAGAGAGAGAGAGAGAGAGAAATTGTCAACAATTTCCTTATTATCGGTTTTGGTCGCCACTCATTTCACGTTTCCTATACAATTGACGATATCGGATGATTATTAAACTTGTTTTATTGTTTGTATTCTCTTCATCGTTTGCATTTGATCAAGTCTAGTCACACCTACGTAAAGTTTTTTCATTGACAACTGCCCATATTGATTTGTTATCCTGCTAAATGATTCATTTGACACCCACACAATAGTCATATTATATTTATATATACTTCATATACACACACGCTTGCCTTTATCACTATATATTTCACATAATTTACATTGTCGTTTCTCTTCAATTGCATAACGTATAAGGATTAAAGTTAATCAAGCCGTGTTTTACGTTCATTTATAAAATATAATATCTTTATTTATCATTACGAAACATATATTATCCATGTTGTGTACTTATCGTCCTAATAATTAAATTTAACGTTTTATTTACATCTGTCCGAAGTCTTGCGTTCATCTATAAGTCTCTAGTGGGAAACCTAGAAGGTTTAAATACGCAGCATATATTATATTCAATTTAAAATCATTTTTGACTGTACCAGTTCAAACGAAATCCTAAAAAACAAAGCGATAATAATATTCCGGTTATACAACAACAATATATTATAACTATAACACACGTAGTAGTTTTAATTATACGCACCCCGGACCAGGTCGATCCCAACTTTTTGTCGAGTGGCCAAAAGCGTGGAACGCGTTCACCCTCCAACGCTGTTTCAAGTATAATAAAAGCTCAGCCAAACACATCAACGACAATATTATCCCCTCATTGAAAACGAACTGAAACTCACATCGAGCGTAACGTTTTAATTAGTATGGTTTCTGGTATTTTATGCTAAACACACACACAGTTTAAATTATTTAACTTGGTACTCATTAAAACAATTATTATTAATCAAGTGTGTTTGATGAGTAGTTGTTCGCAATTATCGTGATAATATCACAATATTGTGTGCGTTGTACCTATTATATCTGTTCAGGATTAATTTTTTTTACATATAATAATTCAGTTATATATTTTTGGTTTCTTTTTGTATCGTAGAAAAACTAAATTAAAAAAAAAAGCGAACTTTTATCCGCTCGCTCGTTTTTTTACTATTACCTCTTAAACCATCGAATATGGGAGGGGTGGAACATTAAAGTTCTGTTTCACGCGCCAAAGTATTATTTATATATATAACGATCCTATTTCGCCAGTTAGAAGTAGAACCGGGCTATTGCACCAGTATTTTGTTTTATAGTAGTCACGTGCTGTGCATTTCACAACCTCTTAAAAGAAAGAAAAAAACGCTGCCACGTAATTCTCAAAGAAAAAAAAAAATCATATAATTCCACATCTGCGATTCCGAGCAGGTGAAAAGTTCTGCCGATTTGAATGTGAGTGAAATCCTTAATAAAATTGGTTCTGTTTCTTGCAAACCGCACATTCGTAGCACGAGATTTTGAAGCAAAATATATGTACACCTCATAACTATTATTTCAATAATCTTGTTTCTCTCATTTTATTCCGAGCCTTTTTTTGCAACTGTGTTTTATAACTAAAATCCCATCTCCACGGTAAAAGTTTGGAAAGTCGAGATGCCGCGTTAAATTCGATTAATATTTTCGAGTAAAATTAAAAAAGTTATATCGTCTTTCAATAATAAGTTATACGGCCTGTTATGTAATTTCACAAGCAAGAGTTGCAATGGGAACGAGATCGATTTGAAGTTTTTACGACGGATAATTTCATGGATATGACCACTATGATAAATAACTACATAGGTGTATATATATATATATATATAACAAGTAAAATGTATATTATTTATTATATAAGTTTTTTACTCCTCATATCTAATCAAATATTTAAAAATATAAAATGGCATTTCTGGATCACTAATAATATTAATGTATATATTACTTATCAAAATTATGGTTAAAAAAATGCATTCTGGACATTCACGGTTGAGCTACTTTGAGTTTATTTCAGGTAAACATCATTTTGAAATTTGAAATTATAACATTTGTAATATTTATTTTTATTTTTCTATAATTTAATCTGTAAATTTTAAAACTCCAACTCATATAATTTTTCTTTAGTATGTCACAAATTTTTTAAACCAATTACTATTTCCTTACTAAGAAATTTTGAAATTTGAGAGGATACTAAAAATGAAAATTGGAGTCATATTGTATAACAAAAATTTGTATCAAAATTTAGTTTAAAATAAGTTACTAAGAAAAGTTTTCTACTTTAGTTAAGGCTAATAATCTAAGAAATTGATACATTGTATACATTGTTTTTTTTTTTTTTAATAACATAGGTATTCGTAATTTTTATTTTACAATTAATCCCATCACAGGTACTTTAACAGGATAATGATTATATTTATTGACATTATTAGTTATTATTTATATATTATAATATATTCATATGAGTAGGTCGTGATACAACTGCTTTTCAGGTTTTTTTTTTTTTTTTTTGAGGATACAAAACTAATACTATTTAACGATGGATATTATTATTAAACTAGGTTGTACGTATACGTAGTATTTTTAATTTTTTTACTAAGACCTGAGGCGTTTTTGATATGTCATCATACGTGAAAATGTTCGTAAAACAACGATGGTCAAATGTTTTTGGGATATGTACACTGAGTCACAAGGGAAAACCGATGTTTTTTGAAGTTATTGTCAACTGGCCAGTGTCCGATGTCTTTTGGGAGTTAAAACATGTTTCTAGCGTGTCGAGTATCTAGTATTTTTCTGTTATTTTTGTGTACGTGTGTTTCGGGGGGTTTTATTTTGCGTTTTATTTTATTTTATTTTTTTTTGTGGATACAACGACCGAAAAAACATTGAACAGGTGAAACGAAAACGTGTGGTGGCAAGAAAAAAAATAATAAAAATAAAGAACTAGAAAGGAACGTGATGCAATTTAAAAGCGTCGACGGTGTTTGGCCTAATGTGAGGTCGTCCGTCCTTCCTTGCGCGCATGCATACACAGACACACACACACACACACACACACATATATATATATATATATATATATATATACATGTTTGCCCGTACAACTGAACTAGATGATCGTAAATTCGTAACATAGACATATTATAGACCTAGACTGCTTTTATATATATTTTCCACAACGATGGAAACACAGTGGTCAGCCAATTTTGGCCGGATATTCTCCACAGCCCATAACGTTATCAATATTGATTATGTAATGTCACGTCATTTCTACAGTAGTCTTCTTCGTATATATATATATATATATATATTATTCACACACATACACACACATACACGTAAAGGCTTTTCTATAAATGTGTGTGTGTATGTGTTTTCAATATACGCACCCTTCATGACATCGATCTGCTAAAACGTCTATATACAGAGATACTATGGTGACCTCTCACTGGATACCATTTTTTTTTCATGCCTCAAATCCATTTCGTTCCGACAGGAGAGAATTATTTTATCTATTTGCCACACACCATTGCCGTTTACCAAGTGTTGTAAAACGATCGTCACTCATCTTATATTATCGTATATTTATTTTTGTATACATTTTATATAACTCAACGTATAGAACCATTCCGTCTGAAATTTGCTGCATTTCAAAAATAATATTATTCAATATGCCTTTACATCGGATTTACCAAAGTTTAAAATGCTATCGAGACGATAATTTCATTTTAACGCAAACGTTTCTGCGGTACCCAAAGCCTTGACAAATGTACGCGTTAAAATGTTGACGTGCACCTGGCAATGTTAGTTAAAGTTTGTGCACCGACCGATCAGTGCCAAAACGAGAAACTTGACATTTTATTATTTTATTATTGTGTCACGCTTTATCGTTTGTATTTGGGCCACAGTCCAGCCCGAAATGTCAGGTTCAATTATTTAAATTATCAATCCAACAGTAAACCAAATCGTCATTATATAAATCATTAGATAAGCGTGCATATATAGTTTTCGTTATCATATTCGTTTAGACGCCATTACAATATTTCAAAAGACGTCTACAAATGGGAACCCAGCGGCTTTTAACTATCGAATATTATATTGTGTATATCCAATATATATTCATGTTAGAAATATCCGTTCGCTTTACTTTTATACTAATACGACCATGTTTTTACCATTTATATTATGTTGGGTAACGAGCCAGCAAACATATCAAATTAGAATATATATTTATATATTTATATATAAATATCGGTTTATCAGTGCATTTTATTTATTCATTTTACTATTATTAAAATTCTGAAAATCGAACGTGTATAAATGACAATATAGGTAAATTTATTGCAAAGAGGATGTGATGACATTCTATAATAAATAATTATATTGCACTTGATATTTTACTGGTTTGATGTTGATAACTATAAAACTTTATGTTCAATATACTTCATAAACTAGTTTCTATATTCTTCGATAAATAAATATACTATTTTGATTTATTCACTTTTGATACGAAATCGTTTAAAAAAAGAAAAACACTTATCGTGTCACTGTATTTAGTTTGAAAATAAATTTGAATTACAGTAAAAGATTAGCAAACATTATGAGTTTATGATTACAACGAAATTATTATCTATGCCATTTTTGTAGATGTTTTGGAAACATATTTTTTTAACCCATTTTAGGGGTTCCTCGAAATGTAAATGTACGTTATCGATTACGGTGGTCTATGGTCTAGAAATAAAATTGAAAAACAAATCAGAAAGAGCATTTTGGTACCCTACACTGTTGTGTATTATGGTCACTGCATAAGTAAAAAAACGTCTAGGAAATAAAACAAACATTCCGCACATCTGGCTTGTAAATAAATTATAATGATTTACGTTGTGAAGAATGTTTAGTACTGAAAAACGTTCGATTCTGTCCTTTGGGTTGATACCAAATAATGTAAGAGATATTTGTTACAGAAATAGTAATAATAATAATTACTATCATAGGTAATTATAATCCATTCCAGGTGTTGTTAGCACATCAGAGTTGTAGTACTACAAGTATTGATTTTAATAAATGTTATTTCATTTGCCCGGTAAAATATTATATTGTTGCCCATAATGTAATTGATATCTGAAATCCCATTAGAGATATTTTCTTTTAGTTATTTTTGAAATAAAACGTTCATTCTCCATTATCCGACAAAGGTCTTTATATGACAGTCAGAAGCATTAGTCCTCTTGATACGGCTCTTGCGTGAAGGAGGGAGGAAATAAAAATGTCCCATACACAATGCATTTGAGATTTCAAATAAACGGGTGCATTTGTTAGAATTAAAACCGTCGGCATTATAAATAAATAATATGGCCGACTTAATAATAATATACACAATATAATATATGTATTGAACGAGTGCGTATAATAATATTAAATATAATATATTATTTTCAAACATAATGCTACGGCTATTATAATATATATTATATTTAATATGGTACTGAACGTAGCTATCGTCCAAGACGAGTCCGAATGAGATGTTTTAAGATTAACGAAATCCATGAGTATTAATCATTTATATCCGTATGCACTACGATAATATTATAATAAACAGGAGGGGTTATATTTAAACATATCATTATCATACTTGACATTATTTTTACATCATTAAAACGAGACAGAAGCTCATAATAAATAATTATTATAATTAACAGTTAAGAAGATCGTAATTTAAACGACCCCTAGGTTGCTATATTTCACCATTGCAGTATTTGTATTTCGTGTAAGCATAATTTTAACAATGAAAGAGATCTTCTTTGGAATAATTTCGATTCTAATGATTTTAATTCATGCTTTGCTGTTTAGTACATAAAAGTCGGTAATAGTTACCGCTGGAAGCCCGGTTGTCAATTAAACGCAAAAAAAAAATTGTTACAGTAGTATATTAATATTATTATTCTTATTAGCAATTACGAATAATATATTAGATTATATGGATATTTATAATTTTGCATATGTAACATTTAATAATATAATTTATAAAATAATGTTTATACATAGACTATTTATTTGTTTTTATTGTATTTGTATATTATATGTATAATTTAAGCGAACGTGTTTAACTATAAAAATATATTTAACCGAGTTCATACGTATTATTTAAGTTATTATTATTATTATTATTAGTCAAGTTTTATCGTGTGAGATTTTATCAGTTTATAGGTATTATTTACCTTATATACATTATTTTTTTTTTAATTTATTTATTCTATAAAATTTACAACGGGAATTTCCTTAGTTCTGTTAAAATCAGTCGATGAAACTTATTGTCCTTTATGCATTTAAGAAACCAACTATCAATTATTTAACAGTTATCAATTTAAATAATAATGCATATTATGATATTATTATACATGATTATTTTTATTTAATCCTATATTTTGACAGTTTTATTATTTATAAAGTTAAAACTCTTAATCATACGCATGTTTTAAAAATATATTTTGAAACGATCAGTGGTATTGATCAAAATGAACTTCGTATGCACACATTGCAAGTATATGTATACATAGGGATCATTATAACGGTGAAATACTGTGGATGTCTGTGAGATGATTTAATATGATAAATCTAAAACAAATAATATGTATGCGCACTGTGCAACGGGTTTGGGTAGAAGTTTAGAAAATAAAAAAATTAATTATCCTACACTTCTTTCTTTTCCAAACGCTTTACCGTACATATAGGTATAAGTGAGCTAGGATAGGTATCACCACATTACAGTGATTGTGACGACACAGTAATGCCTTTTTTTGTTTCAGTTACGAATCCGTATATCTTTATGTGTGCATGAAATGTATTATGTCATTATCGATTTTAGTCAACGTGGACCTGCAAATGAGTCGGTACGAAAACGGTAAAATAATGCCGTAATAAACGATGTAAGATTATACCGTGCTACAACAGCCGCATTCTTAAGTTGTGTACGAATTCATGTATCTATACGTCATATTAAACATACTATATGTATACTGGCTGTATAAATGCAAGAATATAGTTTTTTCGAAAACATTTTCTAAATGATTTGGCTAGGGGGAAAACGAAACACGTGGGATTAAATTTAAGAAAACATTACGTCAAACTCTAATCCGTTGCTGAGTTTACATCTATGTTTAATGTATACATATGTATACATATGTATGTATCATATTTTATCCGCTTTCTGTTCTCTCCGCCACCTTATGCCATCTGTCGCATGATGCCCGCTGCTGTATAAATCATAGGCGGATATTTGGTTGAGTTTTTAGGGGGCTATAATAATCCAATGTAAAATAAAACGAACAGATAATTATAAAAACAACGAATAACATTTCAAATAAAGTTTCGATTTAGGAGGGTTAAGTCCCCCTAAGTTCCTCTCCCCCTCGATGACCAGCTATGGTATAGATTCTTGAAAATATATTTTTTTTGTCGGTTAAATCTTAATAGATCGTCTGAGGTTTATTCCTATATGACTCTGCCATTACCATAACAACGGTTGTGGTGGTTATTGGGGTGATAGTGGTCGGTTGTCATCTATCATTTCCGAGTAACTTTATAATTCCTTCAACGCGTAACATAATCGACTCGGGGTGAAAATAAAAATTGTACAAGCAACTTTTGCGTTTAGTAATCCGATACTCCGTTCGCTGGTTCTCTGAATTTGGTGCATACTTCGTGACTTGGTAGTACCAAGTTGGTACATACTTGTGGAAATCACTATTTTTCTTACAGCTTGACCGGACTGCGCGTCCGCTTTAGTTGCTGATCATAACATTTGCGTTTGTCTGAAATTATATGCAAATATATTCCACTTTGATGTCGTAATCGTACAGCGTGTTGTAGACCTCATTCATGTTTGAGTTTTTTCATCAAGAATTCAGTACCTAGTTCTACTATTCTTTTCTTAGTGCATAAATATTATACTTGCGAGTACGTCATATTATACAATGTTTTATAATTACAATAATTATTGTACGTCAAAGAGTGACGTATGCAAAACGTATACGTTAGTATAAATTAAATAAATACATATAAAAATATTTTGACAAGTTTAAATAACTTTATGCTTTTATTTACACTCTAGCTAAAATAGTATGTACTGTTCGTATTATTTTATTAATAGTTACGTAGTTCAATAATTTCTTCATCAAATAAGCGTTCGCTATTGTATTGGTCCAATGAGTTTTCGTGTACACGTGTTAACGAACTTGGCACTTTGTTCTCTACGTAGTTTATAATTTTTATGTAAATAATTTTAATGCAACACAAGTTATTAAAGAGGTGAAACCAACAATGCCTGGGAATTATCATTTTTGTAAACAGTCTGAGTTAAAAGCTTCGAACGTTGAGAATATTGTAATACACGTATATTAGTATATTATATTTTAACGGTACCCATGTATTCCAAGTGATCCACATAAATCATATTTTTATCAATACATTATGACTGAAATAATGTTTGCGTAAACTGTCATATTATAATTTGTCGTGTTATTATTGTTTACGATTTATATTGACTGCACGTGTAAAATAAAGCGCTCACACGAATAAAAAAACAAAACAGAAATCCCTATGATTGGATATAAAATTGTTTTCTGGTGATGAGCCGTTTTTTGTAGAAAATGTACACACATTATATTATGCACAGCTGTATTGATGACGTCTATGTGTGTAACGTTACGCTCCCGACACATGTTATAGTGCTACAGCCGATTACCGTACTCGGGACAAACGTCAACAATTGAGACAGATTTTTTATTACGACTGGACGAACAGCGCCGATTCTTGTGTCGCCGTCTAGAATTAAATCGTTCTAATTAAGTCGTTTTCTCTGCCACGTTGTTGGTAGGAGGAAAAAAAACAGAAAAAGTCTCACGTGCTGCAGTTTTACGTACGCATTCGTAATATATATATATTTTATTATTATCCCTGTCGGTTCGGACGCGTTGTCGCGCGTCGTTTAGAAGTCTTGCCGCGGTCCACGTGCGAGCGCGAACGCAGTGGCAACGACGCGGAACAATAAGCGGCGGCGCGTGTACGCGTACGATATAATATATTTATAATAATATATTATAATGAGAATGCGACGACCACGTAGTCGTACATTTTTATTACGAATCTCGCGGGGCGACGACGAAATCGCAGATAGTTTCCCCCGTTCTCATTTCGGTTATTTTTTTTTTCTCTCTCCTCGTCCTGCAGTGCCCGTCTGCCGCTGGTTTATTTTAGTGTGGAGTGAGAAAAAAAAATACTTTTTTCTTTTTTTTTCCTATTCTGATTGACGTCCGTGTGTTTTATTACAAACGGCGACTGTCATCGTCGCAGTTCTTCAGCCCTTCGGCAGAACATTGGACAGAGTTTTCGCCCTGTTGATGTTTCCGCGACGGTGGGTGGGCGGGTAAACGTAGTCGGTCCGAATCGGAAACGCGACACCAAGGGGGACCCCACCTGCAATGGTCGCCGTGTAGGTTCGTAATAGATGTGCATGCGCGCCGCCGATCTCTTTGGCTCGGAGCCCCGTTATCGTCGCGTCTAGCGAGTGGGTGAGTGAGCTACTCCGATATACGTTTTCGTATTACTGTACACACATATGACACACACACACACACACACACACACACACACACATACACGCATACGCACACACACACATACGCGTCACGTACATAATGCGTATATTGGGTTGATTGACAACACGCGATGACGAGTAGAATCGAGTGAGGTAAAAAAAAAAAAAGAAAAAAAGAGAATATGAAAATAAGCGCGCGCGCGCTCGCCACTGCTGTGTAACACGATATACACGCGTAAGTGCGTCTAGATTTAGAAGGGGAAAACAACGGTCCAAGGTTATATATATATATTATGTATACATTAAATGTGAGTATATTTTTGAGGTACTGTGCGAGGTGTTGTTGGCGGGAGAAGAGAAGTGTACACGGGTTGCGTTTCGTCTAAGGTTTTTTCTTTCAATAAAAAATTTAGGGTTAAAAGGAAACCGTAAATATATTTAGACTTGTAGACCTTGTCGCATTATACGTACGACGTACGCACGTGGTATTCATATTATGCATGCGTGCGTGCGTGCGTGTATTTACATTCACATGTAGAAACTATATTAATATATTATTATGTCTCGTACCTACCTTGCTTTAACCCGCAATCGCACGCCCATCAGTCACTCAGCCACGATTACGACGGATGCCGCGATATGGAAATCGACTTTATACACGACTGAAGCCTTCCAAAGGGAACGTGGTGTTACCTACACTTTATGTAAATATATATATATATGTGTGTATTGAGGTATTCGAATATAATAATGTATATCAGTATATGTATGCACGAGTACTTATTGTTGATATTATAATACGTGACGATTTTTGACATTTTTAAATTATATCCATGCAGTTGGAATAAAATACGAAAAGCTTGTGTTACGTTTTCAAGCGTATTGAAATAAAATCTAGAAGAATGTTTCTGAAAACTCACACCTTTGGTCTCAATGTTACTAGGTATATGTGGCATATTATGTTGTCATACATTCATAACCACTGAAAACGTTCAGCTCGTGCGTTTATTTCCCTCTGAATCCACGTAGGATATAACCAAAACATATTTTATTCACAAATGGTTTTTTCTTTTTTTTTTTTCGGGGGCTTTGTTAATATGTCTGATCAGATTATCAGAAAAAATTGCACACAAAAAAATTTGAAGAATCAAGCTAACTTTATATTATTACAGTTACTATATTAAAGAATACAGACTTGGATAACAAACTTAATTTAAAACCAATTCAATGTACGGCTCATTTCCTTGGAAATTCAAAGTGTGACGCATAATGTTTGAATATTTTATACAAGACGAAAATCTCTGATGAAGACCCATTTCCATTACCGTTTCGGCTGCTGAGACACTGCAGTTTGGTTATAACATTAATAATAATAAAGTATTATTACAATATATCACCAACGCTTTGTCAAGTCGTAGTAGTGTTTATGCACGTAGAGTAGGAGGAAGTAAATGTCGTACATGTGCCTCGTATGTGCCTTGTACTTTGTAAGGCTACACTGTTGTGTTTCGTCGCCCCGCGTATATTCGGTCTACCATGTGCACGCGTTTGCAGCCGAGTCGTTCGTTTCACTTTATCTTAATTTTCCATCCGTGTTCATTGTTCGATTTGACCATTTTTAAATATTCACTGTGATAATACGGGCTGCTGCTGCCGATGATGAATTTGTAATGACTTTCTACGAACAATGGGTACACTAATTGGACTTTTTTTCCCCCGTTGAAAACGGAATTATCGTAAAAGAAAAAAAAAGAATCGACTTAGTCTAATGTAATTTTTTAAACATATTATTATTATTAGTATGTATAGTTGAAAGGACCGAGTTGGGTTAACGCGGAAATGCGTTTTTATCATATACTTTTTATTTTTTAATAATGTATATTAATTTACTAAATTATAATAAACTCAAAAAAAATATCCTACACAAAAGATAATACTTGTGTACACTGTACCTATATGCAATGGCTTAAATTATAATTTTAATTTATTACGTTTTTTAAAGTAATGCTAACAATAGTACAAAGTAATTTCGGATAACCCTTCAAAAACCTTTTACAAAAGTTTCCACATGACCTTATAACAGAAACAGACACACACCCACACACACACACGCAAACACACACGCACAAAAGATATATGCATATTATCCAGTGTTATAAGTTCATCGATGTTGTCACATTTCTGTAAATAATTATGTTTAATATATTATATTAGCAGCCAAAGAACGTGACTCAAAATATCGATCATTAGAACTATAAGACAAAGAATTCAAAATATTGTTGAATACTTCTGAAGATCATTTATTAAATTGTTTGCCAAAAGTTCTAATGTGTCGTGTATTTATTGAGTTTTGAAACTATTATAAAGTATTGTATTAAATATTTGCAAAAGCGTCTTAATTCCTTGCTGTATACTTATAGTGATTGATTAAATTGTCTGTAACCGATGTTAATTAAATATCATATAGAACTTTGAACAATAATAATAATATACCATTTTTGATGCCACAAAAATAAAAAAGTTTGATTATGATTGATTTGATATGACTAATGAGAGAAATTGCAGGTTATTCCTTCCATACTGTCATTTTGTGGAAATTTTCAGGCTAATGGTGAATATTAGTATTATGTTTTAGTTCCTCGTTCGTTATTCATCGAATTCAGTGTATTTATAACATTTTGGTGACGATCTATATTGATGATAATAAGTGTTATGAAATATGTTAAATGGTAATTACAATCAATCATATTGTTATAACTTATAACATACATTTGTACGTACATGGATAATTTGTGATACAATTCTATCATAATATGATGATTAACATTTATTAATACTTTTTTTCTTTTTTAATTTATGTATTATTTTAGGGAGGACTCGGCCAATGTGTCCATTATTAGCCATCTATGCGGGTTTTATAGGTTTTATTTAATTAAAAGGAACCGTTGGGGATTAAACACGTGGTTAGGTATATGTGTAGGCATATACAACGGTGCTAGAATTGTGTGATCACCCATCCGACTGCTAGCATTGTGGGGTGGCTATAAACCGCAGCACTGAGAGTAACTGCGGCAAACCGTCCGCCAAACCATGCTACAGTAATTATCGTAGGTAACTGTCCTTTATTTTTTTTTATTTTCAATTGCAATAAACGAATACGTAAACGCTAAGTACTATCTTCATGTAGGCGTAATCGAATAGAGTTATTAAAATAATACGTTATTGTAAACCATTAAGACTAAATCAAGTGTACTGATATTTAATTATATTATTTTAAATATAACAATTAATACAATTATTATTAATGTTTATCAAACAATATGCGGTTAAAAATTCAAAAATATTTTGAAAGCGTTGACTATTATACGTTTGCTCAAGTTTCTCTCCGTCCATCTCCCCCCCCTCATCCCTCTCACTCGAACTATGCGTATGTATATATTATACTAGCTCATGGTGCGGTGAATTTGTAGAATACTAATGTGCCAAGTTCTGCGCGAGCCCGGTGGCCATGTCGATCGCGTAAAGTTACAAAAAGTTTTTTCTTTACTCCTAACGACCCAGCGTTAGGTCTAACTCGACTGTAAGACAATAACAGTATATTTTGTGCCCGCGTTTAGACCGCCCACGCTCCTTCTAAACAGATTGCCCCGCCACCGTCTGAGGAAAAATATGACCTCCAGGGGTCACAATTCCGAATATATTTATAATACGTATACCGTTGCGCATACATGACCAAGTCCAGTGGGCAAAAGAGAAATGTATTATAAGTGGAAAAGCTGAAAGTTTAAAGAATAGAAAACTTTCTTTTTAACCCATAAAAGAATGTATATGGCGATTATTCTTATTTGCTTTTTTCTCTCTTCATTCCCGCCCGTCTTGTCTGGCTTACGATTTGCCTCCGCTCTTTCCCAGTGGACCTGAATGAAAGAGGGGGGAAATCCGTTTCGTTTGTTTCCACAGCATTGCTTGTACAAAGTTTTCTCTTGCACTTCTTTTTATTATTATTATTATTTCTTTTTAAAAACGCAGTTTCATCATTTTATTTGCTGATTCTCTTTCGGTGCTCTCATCCGTCTCGTCCGAAACAATATAAAAATCCGTTCAAATCCCTAGATTACAATAAACGCTATAGATTTTGCCTCCCGATACCGAAAACCGTTGCTGTATAATACCGTGATACCACCTCTGTTTCTTTCCCTCTGCTCAACAGATCTACTCTCGCCCGAACCATGGTTTTCGTTGCAAAGGACTACGTTATGTGCCGTCAACGAGAACAAGGATTTGATTGAGATTCTTTTAGACCTGTAATGTCTTTATTTTTCAGTGCACTATATCCCGGCAGAATCACTTACAACCCCGAGAATACACTTAGTCCTTTAAATAATTCATTTATTTCATTTTATTGCCACCATTTTTGTTCATTTACTTGGAGGACACCGGCACCTAACCTACGGTCGCCAAAATCGATGCAATTGGAAAATAAACGGTTTAAGCACACTGCTTAAATAATCCAAGGCGACAAATAATGGAAAGCAATAAAAAGGTTGAAAAAAAAAAACCGTGTTTAATTATGTCGTAAATATATTTAACTTTTTTTAAACATAAATGGAAATTAATTTGTATTTTCAAACGATTTCTTCTTATATATAGCATGTTTAAAAAAAAAAAAAACAATTTCAAAACCATAGTTATCCACTAATGGTGTATAATAATTCAGTTTACATTTCACGTATCATTTATATTATAATAAGTTTTCAATACTCGTAATTGCTTATCGTGATAAAATTACATATATAAGTATTAAATTACAATTCTCATTAATCAACAATAATAATATTTAAAATATTGCAACTACTGATCGTTTCAACGAGGTAATTTAATTAATAATGCAGTGGTATCATAAACACAACATTTGCCCTAGCGATTAGTACTTATTATTATAACTTTTAGGAATAGTAGTGGGTAATCACTATTGAAACTCAACTACCACAATGTTTTAAAACTATAATTCGATTTCCGAAAAAACGTGGCTTCAGATAAGATGTGCGGAGTAGTGTAGAAGCAGTGAGTGGAAAACTGAAACGCGCTTAGAATAAGGCCATGGAATTAACAGAGGGGAAAAAAGAAACACACCGCGAACCGAAATAACCAACTGGGGTCTGACGAAAGTTATTACCTAAAGGTTAAGTTAAATACGGTACTGTATTAACATTTTAAATTAAAAGGTTAATTGGGGTTTTATATGGTTACTCTAGTGCGCGGTTAGAATTTTACTCCTATGAAGTAGTAAATATATATATATAAAATAAACCATTATTCTTTTTTACCAGATGTACACAATATCGTAGATGAGAAAATCTGTTATGGTTGTACATATATTTATTGATGTGAAGGATTTATGGATGATGGTAGTGGGTGTGATTATACTATATATATATATATATAAGTATATATTATATACATGTTATTATGTTAAGTCGAAATGTCTTTCTGTCGATGCGGTTGTGTTACGAGATATGTTTATCCTGTACGGATGATGTCAATAAACCATTATTTCTAGAAGTTATGAAATTTATTTTTTTCTTATATAATAATATATACGTGATGTGCACGGACGTAAGCGCACGCACACGCGCCTCAACCAAAATTCTTTCTTCTTCACGTCTTTATTCGCGCTCTCCTCGTTTTTTTCGCATTCT
This sequence comes from Chaitophorus viminalis, assembly GCA_025469195.1. Taxonomy (NCBI): domain Eukaryota; kingdom Metazoa; phylum Arthropoda; class Insecta; order Hemiptera; family Aphididae; genus Chaitophorus; species Chaitophorus viminalis. Next base: position 51,386 of record JAIPRK010001093.1, read on the forward strand.
ACATTTTTGAGTAACATGCGTCGGAAATCGTTGACATTTATGTAAACTTTAAAAGTCCCCCAATACACAAGACCAAACTTTCGGTCGCCATAAGGGCGAATTATTTTTATCCTCAATTTTATAATCTGATGGCCATGACTGAAAAATGTACACACCACTAAACACATTGTTTGGATTTCATAAGACGCACAGTATTATATTTTTGTACACACAATACAATGCATATTCTATAATATAGGGGACCGTCTTGTCCCGCGAGTCGTCACCGTTTATATTCATTGTATACGGAATGCTGAAAAATAAAACCACATAATATTATCCGTACACAGATCTACTGTGGCGCAGAGCCATATATATATATAATATTATAATATAGTTGTGATGACGTATTATTCGTTCGACGCATGGTAGTGGTGGTGGTAGTGGTAGTGTTGTTTTTATATACGTTATACGTTATACTCGTTCGGGACGGGGGGAAATAGAGACAAATCTCTACAAAAAATCAAAATATAATTTTTTTCTGAGCTCATGTGACGTACAAGTGTACAACTATGACGTAATGTCACACGTTCTGCATGTTATGCATAGTATTATATTACTCATCCTCAATCGAAGTGATGTATGTTTATATGTCAAAGAATTGCCTCTGCTGGTTCGTTTGCGCGTTTGGATCGATCCGATCCGAGAGCGAAATCGAAACCGACGTTTGTCTCGGTGATATTAATTTCCCGACTTCGCTCGAAATCCTCCCGGTTTTAAAACGTTTACGTGTGATAGGTACACACTCACACACCCATACAGGGATCTGATGAAAACACGTACGCTAGTCGCCATTGCGGTTAGGCCGTAAATACTTGATGAAGACCGGAAGTGCATTGACAAGTATCCGGTGGCGTGTCGACAGCGGTGGCAGTGGTGGTATACGGTTTATCCAGTAATTTCCAGTGAGTTTGATGTCTCACTTTACGACGCTTGATATATATATATATATATATATATATATATACGCGTGGGGATTTATAGTTAATGTATTTCGGTGAATAATTCGCCCCTCTGCAGCAACTTTGGCCGGCTCGCACGCTTGCCCACAGAATGTCGACTTTTTACCCTCGTCGCGCAGCAGAAACAGCAGCAACAGCAGCAGGAAAGTGCACTGCGGACCCCCATCGAACAAATCCCCCCGTGTATGCTATATTTTCTTATCGTGAGTCACACGTCTGTGCGCTTTTCGTTCCTCCGAGATGATAGTAGATACAAATGTATGTGTATACATCACACATCGTCGTCAACGTTCCTGATGAATCGAATTATTACACTTCTTCTCCTTTTCCGCGCCCACGCTCCGATTACATGTAATATTGTCTATGTTTTAATAATAATACGATATCTTCACACCAGCATAAACACGAAATCGATTTAAATTGAATCTTGTGCGTTTTTTGGAACTGGAGGGAAAATAAAAATAAAATGTAACAATATGTAACAGAAATACAAATCCCTGACGTGAAATAAATTCAAACAAATATTATTGTAGTTGCCGTAGCAAGTTTTTTTTACATTTTAATAAGTCGATTTCATCATCACAACGTAGTAGTATAAAAGTGTGATTGTCCCGCGTGATTCGAATCGCAATTGGCGTTTAAATGTTTGATACAGCTGCTGACTCTTCGAGTTTAAAGATGCGACCTATACATTTTTAACGGATTTTCATTTATTTCTAATGGATTTCCTCCGTTCTCCATTTCCGTTGTCCATAAATATCATAACACTTCAGCAAAAGTTGATCTTTGGAAAAACAATAACTATAAAAAGTATATAAAATATAAAATGACCCTAAACGAACTTAAAAATATAAGTAATGATTGTTTGGTTTCGTATAGACATTTGTTTAAAATAGAAAAAAAAATATTCTATATATTTTTACACTTCATAACCATGTTTTAAACAATTAAATTAAATTCCATATAGTTTAATTTAAATTCAATGGATCATGGATACAACATAAATGTACATGATTAAATTACACTATACACACACACACACACACACACACACACATACACATATATAGTCACAATACGTATTTAATGTATCATCAGTTGATAGCTAAATTTTTGTATTTTTCATCTCATGTCACTATAATAATATACGTGTGAAAATATTTTTATAACCATGGATACTTTGTGTTTTAAAGTTTGAATTTTATTCATACTTACTATACTACTAATGTTTTACACTAAATCACATTTATGACTGTGGAATTAAATAATTACAATCACCATCATGAATAGAAGTACACGTGTTATTTTTCCTGATTGGATAATACCATAATTATATAAATTTATTTTGTTTGTAACCTCAGAATTTTTGCAAAAATATTTAAAGTCGAATCTAGAAAAGTTTAGTAAAAATTATACCGTGCCAGGTGGTCCTTATTTTCGGTGGATCCGATCTGATCGACGAGAACAAAAACTCTCTGTGAGAGGTAGTGAGATAATTTTTTTTTTCCCATCAACCACATCTGCATTAACGGTGCCGCCAAACCGTCCCGAATGCCATATATTATTTTTCATTTTTACACAGATATCGTTGCGATAACAATAACGATAATAATAATTCTTGTGCTGATAAGGCTCTCAGGAGTTTAAGAGTTAGCTTCTTCCGGCTCTTTTTGTGGCCTTTTTATCCATCCACCTCAAGCACGTATAGTTTCACAAGCATGAATATAATGTGTACATACATTATGCACTGTGTAATGTACACGGGCAATATAAGAAATAGGATCATAAACACCCCCCAAACCCGTCCCACAACTAGTAGAATATTGTCCCCCGGACCATAGTCGTTGTATTTACCGGGATTGCAGCGTTTGTACACGTTGAAAACAAATTGACTGTTTCTTAACTGCTTCGATGACAGGATAACAATGACTGCGCAGTAAACATCAGTTTACATTTTAAAGCTCGGCAAACACGCGCCGTGAAAAGGAAGAGGTTTTAACAAACAAAAGGTTAGGGAGGCGTGGACCGTAAATTTCGTGGTAGGGGATAGTGGAAAGATAATAATAATAGTAATAGTAATAATAATAATGATAATAGTGATAAAAAGAAATAATAAAAAAACGATAAAAGTAAAAGCTTTCCCTGTAGTGCGTATATGGGATATTATATGCACCGTATATATATATATATACTTGGTGGCGAAGAATAACCGTCCGTAATGTCTTGTAAATTCGTAAATACGGTAAATTTCTACGACCAACCACCACATATATACACACACACACACACACACACATACCCACATTATATAATATATATAAGGGTTGTAGTCTTAAGAGGGTAACAGGAATTTAATGAACGGTCCAAATATGTCCCCTTTATTATTAATATATACCCAAAATGTAAGCTGTTAAATCAATTTAGGGTCAAGATGCTGCGTAGCTTCTGCTTCTGTAGACGATGTTAAGATAGTGGCAAGAAATTCATTTGTACGGTTTGTATGCGGAACGTCGTTGTCGCAAAAACTAATATTATGCAAAATTATACAGAGTGGTTCAAAACGATCTTAATCCCGCCGTAATGTTTGGAATTTTACATCAATATACACCGCAACGTATATATTATGCCAAGAAATGGTTTCTTCCCGTTCTTGGATAAACATCGCGTCTCGTCAGCATATTATTAACACATCATGATATAGCACGCGTTCTTATCATGGTTTAAGGATAATAATAGTGTATTATTGCCGCCAAAACGTGTAAAATTGAACAGTTTAATGTCGGATATTTTGATCGAAAATGATTTTTTCTTAAAAAAAAAAAAAAAGGTAAGTGCAGTCGTGTGTTCAAAAGCAAAAAATGATTAAAAAATTTATAAAAAATACTCTCTTGGTGGAATAACGATTTAATATTATACATGCTATAAAATACAAATATGTGCACGAGATAGATAGCTGCGATGGAAATGTTTTCAAAATGAAAACGGCCGCAGCAGTATAACATTTTGTTGTTATCCTATCGAACAAAATTATATAAACAAAATATAATGGCATACTAAATCGGTGTACAGTTGCGAAAACGCGGTTACTATACAATATTATATAACTTCAGTGTATAATTAAATGTAAAAAAATGAAGTCGCGTGTTACAACTTATAACTAAAGTGAATTTATATTTCTCGTCCGCTGCTATTATTGCTATTGTTATATAATATTTTAGTATTTTACATGACAAAAGAATATTTTTTATTGTTTCTTTTTAACTCGAGTTTTTAAAGATTGTTTAAAGCATTTTTTACTAATTCTTTTAATTTCATACGCAACATTCTCCGATAGCGATAATAATTAAGTTTTGGTTTTTAATTTAAAGTTTTCAGTTTTCCCTTATCGTTATTTCGCTGTCTCTTCTAAAGTTTCAAGACATTGTAGATACATTAATAAATAAATATTACACCTATTAATATGTATTATTTATAATTATCTATCTTTCTTAACGGAATCTTAAAAAGAAACATCAAACAGTGTAGCTATCATAGTATCAGTAAAGGTATAATAATATTAGCATATTATGTACATGAGGTGTGAATTACGATATTATTCATTTACCTATTTTTATAAAATCGTCGAACTGCATATGTCTTCAACTTAATGGCATCGTTATATTATTTTATTTATCTCCTTATTATTAATAATTGCATTTTCAAGACTTTTTAATGTTTCAACAAAGTAACCAGGTATTATTTATTTATGGCTTGTATAGCATTTTTATTCTATATGCGTGACTTTTTGCCTATACATTATATAACGCAACCGATCTATAAATTTAAAGTTCAAATATTATTTATTTTCATATATTATTGTAATTGTAATAACACATCGTTGACTGTTTATAAGATTAATTGCTTTTTAAGTATCAAAATACTAAAAAAAGTACTGAAATTGGTGCACCCGTGAAAATTATAAATATGATTAAAATAAAATACTGCTCGTAGAATTATTATATTACTATACAGACTTTTATACCGTCAAAATGTTACTATATAATATGTTTCTCTCTTCTTTTTATTTCCCTTTATGATGATAATGGTCAGACATTTTGACGGCATAGAGAAGAGTGGGAAACCTTTGGAACTCCACTGATCCGCTTTGAACTTTTCCTCTACACTTTTTAATATAATAAATAGGTCCGTTGCATTTGTCAAAAAGTTTGACGGCAAAATATATATTAGAATTTTATACATTTTTTTTTTTTTATTTTTTTTTATTTTTTTTTTTTTGTTGTACCCTCTTTGTCAGCCAAGATTTAATATCGGCTGTTAGTTGATGGATGACGGTTGCGTGTTACTCACTATCTATACAAAAGGTAAACGAGGAAGGAAATATATATTATGTAATACGTATACCTACTTATATAATGTAGGTACAAAATAAAAAAATTACCGATGGCTATAAAATTCCACAGAACCGTAATATTAATAGACGAACACATGTTCCGTTTATTTATTATTAGTCAATGGTGATGATTTGGCGGCATGTCAAAAATTCAAAATGCAATATACCTACTGCAGCAGTGTACAGATATACGCATACAGAAAGTTCCTACACCGTCCGAGTTGTTCTGTAAACGCATAATATAATATAGATGTTCTCCAATATATCTGCCTCGGGCCGATGATAATAATTAATTAATATTAAGGTAGTACGTAACGAGTGCAATTCTCCAAAAACGATTTCAAACTCTAGAACTACTAATATCATGCCGCGGCCGGTGGTAGAAATTTTTTTAAAGAAAATATGATTTGATGACCTTTAAAATAATCTCAAACTTATTACGACGGCAGCTTTGATCTGGTACTTGATACGACATTATAATAATATATATTATACCTACGAAAAGATTTTTTGATTTATAAGTATTAAGTATCTATAGTTGGTTTGCCGTTTAAAAGCTGCATATACGTGTAAAATACATTTCTTATTGACTTATTTTATCGGAACAGTCCGTCGTTTGGTCGGCTGTGACGAGATTGTGAAGCGATAACATTAATTATTTAAACAAACATTAATTTCATTTGTTTGCGATATTATACCGAAGAGATGATTTACGCGTATTATGCACTGTATACGTGTACTAGCCGTGGAATTTTAATATATTACGCTGGAGTGACATGCGCTTGTATGTCAATATTAATATATAATATTATGATGCGTAGGAAAAAAAAATCGTCGAAAACGAGATCGGAGATGGTTGTTTTACGTCAAACTGAGAATAATAGACAAATGCACAGTACCGAATTTAGAAAAGTCTATCTCTTGGACCTCAGTTAACTAGTTATTATTGTCCATACAGCTGCGTGATCACCGAATCGTCATTATTTCATTCTACGATCTCGTCATGACGCTCGTAAAAGTAAAATAAATAAAAATGATAAAAACCCATTCAGTAGGTAGTTGCGAAATAAACCCCACGGTAAAATAAGGTGAATTTCAAAACGCTTATATTAGTATAAGCAGCACAAAAATAGAACTTATATCTATTTTGAATTTGGAATGTAGTTATTTTGATACGTCACATAGCTACGTCATTGATGCATTTGATTTTTCGACATAGACCGTCAGAAATCGCCTAATACAACAATAATGAATTTAGATCGAACGAAATCATTCGGTAATGTTGATTAACGCAGTTCACTTGATAGAAAACGATACCATCATGCTTGCAAAGTGCTAACATATTGTACACAGTTTTGATGTTTATAGAAGATTTATCATTGCCTTTCAAATGTTACGACTCTTTTTTACCCGGTACCGCTATCATTTATTTGAATCGTTTTCTCAATATCACTTTATATTCAGCTTTACATTCTTAGACTTTTAGACTTTAAACATATTTTACTTTTGATTAGTTGTATATTTTACGCGAAGCTTGTAAGCGACTTTGATAAGTGTTTGTTTGTGTTTAGGACATGACTAAATATTTTCTTTTTTTCTCTCGTCCATTGCTCAGTTGATATTGTTAATTATATTCTGATATATGTTTTAGTGTTTTCAAAATGTTGCACTTAACGAAGACAATACATAATTAATTAGTGTGATAACTGTCAAAGTATATTTTTTCTTCGCGCAAGTTATTAACCAAAATGCATATACACGATCAAACATTTAGTGACTTATTCACAGATTATTCGAATTTTTAATGTTTATTATTTATATGCACTCATTTGGTTTCTTAATACCGACATAATATATATATATATATATATATATATATATATATATTTAGTCCAATAACGGTACATAATATATAAAATTGGGGAAGAGTTTGATGACTAATGACGAGAAATAATTACTATATAGCGAAAAGATTGAACATATATTATATACATACGTATACATATATACATAGGATACGTTATTAATGAAATTATTATAATAATAATAACATTTATTATTACAATAATTATATAACATGCTTGACTTATTATTATACAAACGAGGCGGTTCGCCGCATCATATCTTTGATGTCGTCAGCTGTGTTTTGATGCGCTCATGACGAACATTGGGAGAAAGACCGGCTGCGGATCCATGAATTATAATATAATTAAAACCTAACGTCGTGATTGTGTAGCGGTAAATAGGTAAATAAAACTGAGTAAAACCCTCATAATCATTGGCGTATGACATTATTATTATTATTATTTATTTTTATTATTATTGTTATAATTATCACTTATATTATTATTAAATTATATTATAGCGTATATATATTATACACACGTATACAGTGCAGACATTTCAACGGCTAAGGCGGTGGCGTGTAACCACCGTGAAAGAGGCAATCGTTTTATTTCATTAGCCTTGGTCTCTTCACGCCGCCACCGCTTATACCCCCCCCCCTCTATCACCGTTTGTCCCGTGACACGAGCGGTTTTCAGTCCTTTCCCACCGCCACGACCGGAAAACACGTTTTTGGTCTTTCTCTCTTTCTCTCTATCTGTCTGATTCACTCCCTCTCTCTCTCTCTCTCTCTCTCTCTCGTTTTATCTCTAATTCTATCTATCTATCTTTTTCATTTCAGAAAAAAGAAAAAATAACATCCGTCCAATTAAAGCCCGACATAATTTATACGGCAGCGGGCCGTGGAACGCGTCATTTGTTAAAGGAGCCTCCCCGTGTAATTTCATTTCGCGTGTCCCTTCACGCGCGCGCCTTCATCCCAATGTTTTTTCTTTGTCACTATTTATTTTTCTCATTTTTATTTTATTTTTATGGTATCCATATAACGTGATAGTAGTAGTAGTAGTAACAGTTATAATCATAATAATAATAATAATAATAATAATGTATTTTTCCGCGTCATATTCAAATACCTCAGCGGGCATTTGCGGGGCATAAATATCAACGTTTTCTCATGACGTTTCATAGAAAATAATAATATAATATGCCCAGGTGTGATGTGAAAGTGTGACTTGTGATTGTACTTATCTTACGAAAACACACCATACTCATGCGAACGTAATATAATATAATATATATAAATATAATACAAATATTATATAACATTAATAAATAAGTTGTCACCATAGTTGCGCATAAATTATAAAATCGAATACAAATACGCGGTGTGACTTTGAGGATTGACGACGGTGATGTGGGTGCGAAAAGAAGTCAGAAGAAGCCTCCCCCCCAACGTCGCAATCTGCAGAGACGACGGTGGCGGCGATCCGTTTGTTTGTTTGACGCCCGCGGCGGGAAAGTTCCTTTCGCCGAGCGCAGACGTACCGAAAAACAACAAAACAGAAAATGATAATACCTCCGCCTGGTCGTTCTCTTCCACATCTTCTTTGTCTTGCACACCACCGCGATCTCGTCTCTTGCACGCCGTTCCCCCGACGGCATTTGGAATTTAAACGACGACGGTTGCGACTTCCCTACCCCTCTCCCCTCGATCGAACCCGGGTAAATTGATCGAAAGAAATATATCGTGCAATTGTGTGTGCGCACAGGCGTGCCTTAGACTTTAATGATGTTTCGACGGAATTGGAACGTGGAAAAACTTTGTAAACTCGCTCGACGTACATACGCGTATACATATACTATATAACATTTTGTGTGCGTGTGTGAGCGCGTGTGTATCGTCGTTTTACACATAAATCATAATTGGAACTTTAATCCAATAAAAAATTAATATCAAACTCTCTGTGAAATATATGGGTATACGTATAACTACGGCGGTGAATGTGAAAATATTACGACTTCGGCATGAAATACCGTTAACGAAAACACATGAAGATCGTAGAGGGTGTGAAAAAGAGATAGAGAGAAAGTGATACTTACTGATTAGAAGTGCATACATGGAATTGCCATAGTCATAATTTTAACTTTTCATCGGTAAGTTAAAATTTTCGATCATAATTATTTATGAGTTGTATTTTTAATTAGTTTAAGCAAAATTCCCTATTATTGTTTTGATCAATAATATTACCATAATATTAGGGATATATATGTCAAATGTTGGCGGTGCGGTGGGCCGACCACCCCATATTTTAATTAATTTGCTTTTGACAAACACAATATACATATTTTCGTTAAAGTAAAATAATCATTATGATATACTATTGTATCAACTCTTACTGGCGAGTTTCAGAGTACAATTATTTCATTTGTTACAGATTTTTTTAACTTTGTTCTACTGTTATCAAAAACCAGCTGTACGATAATATTTCACAATCGATGGCATTATTATATTTAATACGGAGTATACAGTGTATAATAACTATACTTATTGAAATATATTGTCTCGCCAGCATTGGACAGAGCTCCTCCATTCCAGTCGTTCTAAGCGTACGTAAGGGTTACGATGCATACTACTAATCAGTCCCACTTGATGTTTTGATATACTATTTCGCAACAACGCGGTATTTTGCAATTTATTAGACGTCTATTAATGTCGTTTAGATTCCAAATTATTTATAATATTTTATTTACAATACATTTACTAGTAGGTATTATTGGTACGCCTACGAAATCAAATCGTAGGTTTAAAATGTACGAACACAATTGTGTATGCACGTATTGTAATACTACGGGTACAATTTGAAAACCTATGCAGTTTTCATTAGTACACGCTTATCCAGAAATAATAATAATAATAATAATAATAATATTATACGTGCATTGAAAACGCGGGGATAAGAGATGATAAATAACTGCAGGAGAGATGGAGCACGCACGCACGCACGCACGCACAAGCATGAGAAAGGGGTGAGATAAAAATGGTAGGGAAAAAATCCTTTCCGGAATTGATAAATGTCCGGGGCGAAAAAAAAACCTTTCGCGTGCGATCCACCTAATTCGGAATAATGCTAGGTGGATCCCCCCTCCATGGACTGCCGCAAATGTATATATATATATAGTGTAGTATGGGGGGGTCGTACGTCGTGTGTCACACACATAAATATCACCCGGCCGGCCGGTGTTAATAAAAAGTGCGCGGCACCTAACGCCCCCGCAGCAGACGTGTATGATTTGTTGCCCGTTAAGTCCATTTAAACGCGCGCGCGCGCGTATAACACCGCGCGAGAGTGCGCGCAAATGCAAAAGCTTTAGCTCCGATTTATTATTACGCGCACTGCTGCTGCAGCAGTAGTATGGTGTAATAAATATCTTTTTTTATTTCGCTTTTTTTTTTTTTTTCGTCTGGTTTATGCGCGCGGAACAATAATTTCACCCCGCGACGACGAAATAATAATAACTGCGTTTTTTTTCCCCCCTCCCCGGTCGGATTTTCTTTATTTCTCATTGTTGTTCGCAGCACGGATGTAATAATATAATAATGTACAATAATAATATAATAACAGTAATGTGCGCGTTTTGTTTTCTCGTTTTTCGCTTTTTCGCTCTGTATGCGCTACATGTGAACCCGTATAGTTTGCACATTATTTCACGTGCCTACTAAATAACTTTAAATAACATATTATTACATAATATCGGCTGGTACGTATTTACGTAAGTGTTAATATGCGTGGAAGTGCGTAGGCATTGAGACTTTTTCCTTTTCGGGATTTTGGTCTGCTTATTTGCAGAGCGTAATACTCGTTCGCGTTGTATATATTTTAAAATCATCTCAATTATATTATTGTTTTTCATTAAACTATACACTCGTAGTCGTGCTCTTATATTATACTTATTTCATGTATACTTGAAAAATAAATAATTCTTGTAGGCATATGTTGTGTACACGAGCAAAAAAAAAAACAATTTTCAAATTGGCTACTTCATGAGAGTATGCTTATGTTTCTACAGACGTAATTATTTGTGCAAAGCAGTGATAAACCGTTACATAAGAAAATGGTAACTCTGAGTTTGATTTGCAATGATGCAATCGGTATAAAAATCAATATTTTGTTCAATTTAATAAATGGATTGCCCAATTGTATCCACGAGTCATGTTATTTTAATATGGTGTAAACATTCTTATGACCACAGAATGGTACCTGCTGTATTATAAAAATTATGATTTTTTTCCATCTAAGAATCTAAAAACTGAGCCGACTTAAAACTAATCGGTGTATTGGCTCATACTGCCCGTAGATGTGCTGATAAAAAAGAAAACTACAATGTAAAAGTGTATTGTACATTCTATTTATGCTATTTTTTCTGACTACAAAATGATGCAAACATCACTTCAGTCAAATTAAATTTTTATAATAATCCCGATATCTACCATTAAAATCGGTAAACTATTTTCGGATAAAATTGTTTTAATGTAATTACAATTTTGTTCTGCTAAAATAATAACCATAATATTTCACTAATGAAAAGCATAACAGAATGTATAATAGTTTTAAAATAATTGCGTGCAATTTGTATTAATTTTTTTTTTTTACATTTTAAACTCTGCTATTTGAAATTCAATGATATTTTAAAAAGAATAAATAATTATAAAGAAATTATTTTTTCTAAGTTTATACGCATAACATTTTTGATTGTATTAAAAATGTTTATTCTCTCATATTTTATTGTATTAAACGATCAAAGTATATTTTAAGTAAATTACCGCTATGGACTGTTAATAATATGATGGGTGTGTAAAAACGGTAAAACCCTTTTTAAAAAAAAATTACATTACAACTAAACCATGTATTTAATAACAAGCTACATCACTACTCGCAGTAATACTGTAAAGTACTTAAGTTAATAAAATAATTTTTTCTCCTTATGTATGACACGAAGTAATATACTTCAATGGTATTGTATCCTATTTTTCAGTGTTTATTATAATTGATTTTAATGAAAACCGACATTTTTTAATACATCTAGCTATATTACAACATATATTCACATTATTAGTATTATAAAAAACTAAGCGTTTTTGCTTCTTAAAAATATTCAAAACATTTTAATCAAATGGTGCATTAACTTATTGGTTGTACAACTCTTATAAATACCACTGGTCGTATTGTATTACATTATTTAATTCTGTACGTAAATTTTTATTCTTATTCTTGTTGATTAATACTTGCATATTGTAAAGTGATGGCTGATATTGCGTTACATTTAAATTTCTTGCTAGAACGTAATTAGTGATAATACCATTAACCATAATTTGAAATATTATACTGATTGTAATATACTAGTAATATTATTATTTTATCGTTCCGTGTCAATGTCCATAACTAAGCAATGACGGATCGTTTGGTACATCTTGTTTGTAAGATTTAAATCATGAGCATTCGACGCTGCAGCGTACCCAGCGTGGAAAAGTTTGTTGTTATATTTTCCTCGTTCAAAAAGGGGTGCACCGAAAAGGAAATTAACTTGATTGTAAGAAAAATCACAATATTTCACCCTAAACTTAAGTAATTTATCGCAAACTTCTTATAATTTACAACGATATTGTACTGGTGGAATTCCTTCTGAAATCGTCGCAATAGTTTAGGCAACATACAAATCAATACATTATTGAATATACACTTCGTGCATTTTCAATCGAATAGTCCATTTCATAATTAATTCGACTGCTCGTGTATGTATTATGTGTTAATATTTTGTGTTACTAAGACGAATTAAATAATTAAATCAAATGCTTATTAAAATAAGGGATTATATTCAAACCGTTTAAAAATATATCTTATCATACGTTCGAGCTCTCAATAAATCGATTGAATTAGTTCTGATTAATGAAAGGTCATTTGATTTAATAATAATTGTATTGAAGTCATCAGATAATCTATTTGTTAAAACATATAATTTACGTTCGTTATTATAACTCATATCTTATAAGAAATAGATTTGTCAATGGGTACATATATTTTAAAATAGTAAACAATTGTCAAATAATATTTGAAGTATATACGAGCACGTGGAGTACGTTTCAGTGAACGCAGATTCAAATTCTCGACACGATTATAAAAAAGCCTTAATATTTTTTCGGACAACGTTTTAAATGTTGTTCTTTTGGACACTGGTTGGATGTACAACATGTATTTTTTGCTTAAATTTCAATTTACAAAACAACGAGCTGTGTGTGATCGGCATGATATTGACGAATTAAAAAAAAAAATTCTTGTATAAATTATATAGTAACTAGCTGAAGTACCTGGCTTCGCTCGGAGTAGTCATCGCCAGGGCATAGTCCTTAAAGGAATAATACTACCTTACATTTTATAGAGCCTAGTTATTTTTAGTTAGATTAAAAGTACATTAACTATACTTTGATGTAATTTTACATGATTTCATCTTGGCCTTTGCAAATATGTCTCTATAGTATAAAACGAAACTACCAATTATTTTTCATACCCGTAGCTTCAGCAGTTATCTTTAAGGTACCTTAATTTCGGTGTAATTTTATTGTTCTTTTTTTCGATTACTGGTTAGGAACTAATATTTTTGTTTATTAGTTATTTGATTGATACTTTGATTATCATAGTGACTCGAAATATGTAGGTACTGTTTATCCAATATCTTAAAATCACCTTAGTAACCAATAAGTAAAAAAAAAATACGTTTGATCCAGAGCCCAAACGGTCATAAACCCTTAAAAATGAGATTTTTAAAAAATTCTTTCTTATTGCTTCATGAAAATATTAGAGGAACCACTATTCCAAATTTCAAGTTCGTACGCTGAGAAGTTTTTGAGATATAAAGATCAGTGAGTGAGTGGTATTTGGATTATATTATATATAGATATTGATATTTTAACAATGAAAAAAGTTAGAAAAAAATGACTGGTGGGTAAAAAAACAGAACCTATTGATCCGTACCTTTTGCTGCGCTATATTTTTCCCATCTTTGATATCGCTTTGGAATAGAGTTTGGAATACGCAATGGTCGACCACTGCAGCGGATCCGGCAGCACAATAAATCCGTCGGCACGTGTCGAGGTCATCTCGTAAAACGATACGCCAAACTTGTACAAAATATAATTTTATCATCTAGTTGTTTACCACGTACAGGGTGGGCGAGACTTCTGGTCCCGAGACACAAAGTTTCGTTCCTACACGTACTGATGTATAGTGGGGGAAAACGTATTTTTTGTAATAAGAATTATAATCGATTTATGAGCGCACAGACACAACAATGACGATTGACGACCTTACAGGATCATAATCGATGAGGGACAAATAATCAATCATTTTGTTACAGATTTACCGTTGAATCAATGACTTGTATGATAATGATACGGATTTAATCGTATATTTTTGTGGATGCTCGTGTTGTCGTTTTGTAACATTGTATGATAATTGGTAAATGCATCGGGTGTTACGCCAATAGCCACCAATGTAACTATATTGAAAATGTAAAAGTCCGAAAAATGTATAAATTATATTTTACAATCATAACATTCATAACTAATAAACATTACATTATTCCAGTTGTGATGTTTAAGCACGTTTATATGGTGATTCTGGATGGCATCGATATACCTAAGCTGAAAGCATCATTTCGGAAGTTAAGACCACAGTGATATGTTTCGGGTATATTATGGTTATTATTTTTCGTTATCATCAGTGTTTACAACTTGGTATTTACAAGGCATACTGCACGGACGTGAAAACATTTCGTGTCGCGCATGCATAACATAATTTTGGTTATTATTTTTAATGATCCAGAGGCCAGCAGTTACTTAAAGTTTTATTGCTACACAGTTGTATATATGATTAAAATACTTTTTGTGTATAATACACACGCAGTCTTAAAATGTGTGTTTTTTGGTCGTCTATATACGGTTTTGAGCATTTTTGTTTCTATATGTTTCTCGGCGATAAAGGTTTCGGCATGTGCTTATTCAATTTATTATCATTCGTATCATATACATACTTACACGTAAGATTTTGCGCATAGTATCACTAAATTATAGCGTTGTACATACTGCACGTTCCTATTTCTGCCCAAGTTCTTGACGATCTCCTAGTTCAAGCCTAATATATCGTGGTTGTTTTTATGTTAGTTTTAGAGTGTACACTCGATGATTTTTGAAAAATATAATGATTCCAAAGACTAGGTGGTATAACTATGGTATTAGATGTGTTGTGACCGGAGAGGTGGTAAAAATTACGTCACTTTCTTATCGTAAATCGCGTCGACGCGACGGTTGACAATGCTTACTATAGTAATAACAATAGCAATCATGATTTTAGGCTCTGCACTTTGATATTATATTATACCTGTTAGGACACAATATAAATAATGTAATAGCACTATTGGTATATGGTAATACCATTGATAATCATTAAACATATCTAAATTTCATCTATTTTATGTATATAATATATCATAAATTGATAAAATATCGCAGTTCAAAATCATCAAGATGGAAAATCGGCGTCATTATTACGCTTGTTTATGTATTGAAGATGGAAATCTAGTTAATTATATATATCTGTAAATGGAAACCCGAATTTATCGTCAACTCTTCGGTATACCTGGTAGCAATTGGTTACTGGATGGTAATTAAGTTTGGTGGACCAATAAAAGTACAAGATTAAATGTATGACATGACGTATGACGTAGCTGTAATACCGGCTTAAGTGTATAATATAGCGCACAATGAATTATCACCAGGTTGAAGAATTTAAAATACGACGGTGGTTAATTTTACCCACTCACCCGCGTTATATCAATACAGTTAACGGGGAAATACGGTGCTAGTGTAATAGTGTACCTAAAAGCTTTGAGTGCATTATCACGTATTCCAGTCTGTTTTAATTTCAATTATGTCATCGGTAATTTGTGATCTAATTTAGAAATTTATCGAACTTCATCATTTCAAAAAAAATTAAAAAAAATAAATAAAAACATACTACTTTAAATGTTTGTTTATGGGTTTAATACAATTCCACTGTTGTATGTATTACAAATTTTAGTAAGTATTGAGCTATATTTTATAATCAATATTTAAATTAAAATAAACTTTATTCTGCAAACCAGTGTATTATCAAAATAAATTGTATAAACAAAAATAAGCTTTAGAATGTTTTCTCGACATTGCACGAATGTGCTGGGCAGTTAATTAAAAAACACTTTATTCTTTTTAAGCCTTTAAACCTCTTTATATTTTTCTGAGTATAATATTATTTATTTACGTCCATGCGTAAATAAAAATAAAATAAAACAAAATATTGTACTTATAGTACATTTTAAATGTGTACACATTACATGGAACGTAAAATAATAGTAAAAAAAAATAAAAAAATAAAAATTTATTATTTTATCTGTGTCCATAATATTATTGAGTGTATTATAATACGATTAATAATATTGAAATTAAAACATCAATTGAATTTCCAAGTAAGTAATAGTAAAATATCAAATATTATGTAGTGGCTGCTTCTATATTCAACTCTGAGGATAAAGTTATCATTATCTTTACAGAATTATAATATGAAATAGCCGTAGATAGAATAGATCACAATGTACGCGTGTTCCGTTTTTGTTGCATTTTTCTACTTAGTGATGCAACTTAATTTTTTTTTTTTTTTTAGGGAGATTTGGGCATCGTGGCTATTATATCTCAACGATTATTTTTATGAAGACTCAATTACGTGTTATTGTTTGGGAGGGGGTTGTAACGGCATCTTCTCACCTCGTCTTATGCCGCTAGGCTATGACAGTACTTCTGCAACTTAGTTAAATTACCAAAAATATTGCTCTGCAATGTTATATTATCATCCATCCTAAATTAGGTATAATTAAAAGACTGAGGTTGAAAAGTCAAATGATTGTTAATCATAATAGTTGTGAAAATACCAATAACAAACTTAACATTTGACTAAATATTATGTTTAACCTTGTGTTTAACTATGTATATTTTATTGCATTCATATCATATCTGTGTCATGATTAG
The DNA here is from genome assembly GCA_025469195.1 of Chaitophorus viminalis. Classification (NCBI taxonomy): domain Eukaryota; kingdom Metazoa; phylum Arthropoda; class Insecta; order Hemiptera; family Aphididae; genus Chaitophorus; species Chaitophorus viminalis. Next base: position 68,733 of record JAIPRK010001093.1, read on the forward strand.
GATTAGTCTTTTAATTCAGACGAATTGTTTTTATAAACATAAAAATATACCTAGCTATAGGTGATATTGAACAATCGAAATGTTATACAATCCGATGATTATTTTATTAATATTATAAATAGTTGTTGTTTTTTTCTTAATATTTTTGTCTGCTTTCAGAAAAATTTTACAACATTATTTGTGAAAATCCTGAATAAAGAAGAATTTATTATATTCGCAATATCATATCATATTGAATTTGATAATTTCGTCGTTCTATCAGTTTGATAAAATATCGATTGTTAATCTACGATTTCCACATTATATTTTCACGAATAAAATGAATGCTTCAAAGTTTTCAATTGAATCTCAGTTCCGAAGACAAAATATTTTCCGCTAATGGTATGACCACCGCGAACCACGATGGCATACTATAATCACGAAACGATGTTAGAGTAAACAGATTTTTGTTGTACGTTTTATATATTATTATTATAAAATATATGCATGCTTTGTATTGGCTTGGGGATGTTTGTGTTTCCCTGCGGCAAATGTCTATTTCCCACTTACACGACGTGCATGCGTGCGTGCTTACAAATGGCACTATTTTTTATTCCCGCTGAAAAATAATATTGCACGGAGAACGTGCAGATCTTATCTCCCCAGCATGGTACACACGCGTTGTTGTATTAAAGTGAGACAGCGCGTATCGATTTTAATTTCGAAAAATGCATTACTACGTGAACCGTCGCCAAATTTATCACAAACTTATAGACGCTCTGAGAATCGAATTTGCTCGGGTTTTATCTCTCGATACAATAAAATGTATTTTATTTCCAATTTCGGGCAGTGTGCGATTTTATTTTCTTTCGCCCATGCAGTGTTGATGACCGTCTATAGGAAATATCCCGTTACAAACGGTTGAGACCGGATAATCGCTGTACGTGGTTATAAAAATATCGTCGCTAAACATCACGGTATAACGACACACCGCTTTCGAGACGATCGTAGAGAAAACTGATTTCGGATTTCTGTTCATTGTTTTTAGGTATACGAATTCACGTATATCGGTGGATTATTTTTCTTTCGTTTCGAAGCCACGGAAATGAATCACCGCAAAATAGTCACGATGATCATACCATAAATCTATACAGTGTATATACGTGTATGTATGGTTTATTGTAATCAGCGTGCGCGTTGCTAAACAATATAACATTATAACAGCGCAGCAACTGTATATGCCTACTGCAGGACGAGTCAAAGCGAAACGCACGCTCAACATGTCACAAAGCCTTTATCCCCTTTTACTTTCCCGGAATACGCGTTAGATTGTGTTGTTTTTATTTTTATTTTTATCTCTACTCATGAATTCGATTTCGTTTCTTCGGGTCCTGCTGCAGTGCCGTAAATGGAAAAAAACGCGACACATTTTCGATAATATTCATCTCGTCAACGGCACGCACGCGATATCTAATACCTCGCCGCGGACAGGTTGACGTGCGCGTATACAGACAGAGTTTCACGGAGACATGTTGGCGGTGCGTCGACGAGTCTATTGGGGATATAAACTATAAAGTATTTACATTATATGTGTATTGTGCGCGTTTTGTGCAGTGCCAGGGGATAGTGCATTTCTCGCGAGATTCCACGGCGTTCTTGTCTCCCACACATATAATCCCACCCCTATCTTCGGCCACCTAGAAGGTTCAATGCACTCGCTGCAGTTGCTTGCACCCTGTGAGATATTTCCCAATGTATCGTATAATATCGTGTAGAATGATCGTTGTCCATGTCTACTTAACGGTATTTTATCGTAAATGTTGTTCTGCGCCGCAACTGTTTTGGTCTACATTTTGTATCTAGTCCTGTTGTACACTGTACAAGTTTTGATGGCGATGACACTACTGCGCATGGCCACCGTCGGAAACTGATCGCTGCCCGTCGCCGCCGTCTATGTTTCACAACTTGAACATAGTATAAAATATATAGAATGGTTGATCACCTATCAACGGCTGTTGTATGATTATTATACTTAATATTATTAATATCCCACGTTTGCTAAATAGATAAATTAAATCATTTTACAAATTATTACTATTATACCCGTTGCGGTGTGCTAAAGCGTATTCTTAAGTCAATTTTGGGCTATTGTCATTTTTATTTTTTGTGCCACTGTAGAGCCAGATTACTTTTGTCATTATATTATTATAATCTATAATTAATGATTTGTATTATAATACATTGTACTGTGTTATTATACACTATTGAGCTAATTTATTATTACGGTGCACATTTAGTTGTAGAGTTGTAATTATTTCATATAATTGCTCGTGTGCTAGACAAGCAAACATAGTACCAAATTATTTATTACGTCCATTAAATCGAAATATTGCTCGCTATTTTAAATAGTTTACCTTTATATTTAACTGATCCATTTCAAAAAGAAAGTCGTCCTTCCCCAATTATTTCTTATTTATTGGGCACTTGCCCCGTTAACGCAATTATTATAAAAAATTAATATTTGCACTTATAACTTCTATTTAGTTTTAAGTGAACTGCGATGAACGACTGTTACATGCATCTAATAATACGGTACATGATAATATTTTACGTTGGACTTGAGATAACAATGCAATACATACTTACAAAGTAACAACAATACCCATTGCGATTTGCTAGATTAAAACATGACATGTTACAAAATATTTTAGTTTATATTATACTCATAATGCGTTTGTTTGTTTTGTGTTTCAGAATCGTTGAGGGAGTATTTTAGTAAATTTGGAGAAATAACTGAAGTAATGGTTATGAAAGATCCGACAACTCGCCGATCAAGGTAATTTTTAATGACCACTTATCCGTTACTTAGCTATTTTTAAAGCTTTCTCATATGAAATATAAATTAAATAGAATAAAACATCTGCTGACCATCGTTTACCAGAATAATGAATATAGAAATACCTACATCGACATTGTTCTCTAGTATTATATGATTACAGTTATGTTATATTAATATTATAAAATTAACTCGAATTTAGCGTTTACACATTACACAATAGTAATTGAGATAATATTAATAATATTAAGTGGGCAACGATGCTATCTTGTATTATAATAATATAATGCGATCATATTAAAATTGTGATGTTCATGATGGGTTTAAAATGTTGATTCTGTGGATAATTCAATAATATAATATCAATTCCAATACTAAATCGAACTGTCTGCATTTGTGTTCATGTAATTGTATTTGGTTTGAACTGGAAAAATGTTTATGCAGATTTATGAAAATCCCTAGGTATTTCAATAAAATACATTATTCCCAGACCAAATATATAAATATAAATTATAGTTATATACTCTAAGTATATAATATATGTGTATTATGTTAATCGGATATAAACGTATAATTCCACTAGATATTGATTGCAATAAAAAATAATAATAGTCCTTGAGAGCTATAAACTCTTATATTTGTATAATATTTTAATCGTGTTAAACCTATTAAATATCCGTAAATACTCTAACTTCAACGAATTTTCCCTTAAAATGAATGTAATCATTTCTCATAATTAAAGAGAATAACGTTTAAAACTTTAATGTAATAAAGTTCGGGTCAATATCAGATCCTTGATGCCGGGATTAATTCATATTCATGCATACAGAATTTCAGAATTTTTTTTATTTTAACTCGTAATAATATTAATTAATTACACTGTAGTATCATTATCTCTGTTTAAAATTTTTTTTAACAGAAAATAGCTTCTCAGTGAATGTTTAATTTTTTATTTCTTTACGTATATTGTACTATGTAAACTCAAATATATAGATTTAAGTATAACTTTTATAATCGGCAGCTCACTGCAATGTACATTGTAAATCGTTCTATCTCTTATTGTTTTCGAAATGAATACTCTATATTATAATATACTTATATATATATATATATATATATATATATATATATATATATATATCTATAAATAATAAATATATAATATAATTCATGTGTGCAACAATGTTAACGAACGTTTATTATGATTTCATCCTGGATAGTTTAAATCATTAACATCCATTTGTGATGAAACTATATAATATTACATTGTACTTTCGCAACCATAACTCGTGATGCTTTCGGGACCCGTCGTAATAATAATATTATGTGATGGGATTGACATATTATATTATATTGTTATTGCACATCCCGACTGAATAATTTAATCAGTCTTGTTTTTTGATGCGAAAAAGTTTCTTTCTCTACGCGTTTACACGGTGTCGTGGCGAAAACGTGAACGATAAAAATAGGTTTATGTGATTTTCCGGAGTGAAAAGTTTTTTAATTCGTCCGATAAAAAAAGAATTGAAAATTCCATTTTTGGAATAAAATCTTCCGCCCATTTGAATGTTATTAGTACCTTACGTGTAAGTGTTTAGAGTTTACAACGTGCTCGACTTTAAATTGAGTGCACGGCAAGGGGCGTAAATTGATGGGCTGCGAAGGTAGAGAAAATGTGTCGAAGTTGAAAGTTTTTCTTTTATTTTTCCAGGCGTCTTGGGGATTTACGTTTTTCAATTTAAACTCTAATGAATTGTGTAACTTTCCACATATATTTTTAAGAATATTTCACTGCCATGGAAGTTAAATTTCAAATGGAAACGTCGGATTTGTTTAGTGAATTTATTATTATTAGCACACGAATTGCTTAGAAAAACTTTCCACACATCGCGATATTAATGCGGACTACGAATATGGCGCCCGTGCGATTGCTCAAAATAATCTGGAAGAGCATAACTACCTATTTATTATTATAATATAATAATATCCGATGATAATCATTGATCAAATTTATATTTTTGTAATTTCCAAGTTGTTTGATATCGATTTCGATTTGTATGCACATGTAGTTTATCAGTATCACCTAAATAATGACGTTACCTACGGAAAAACATAGCTCGGTATATTTATTTTTAAATTCATTTTACCTGTACATTTTTCAATAGATTCAACTGTATAATATTTACGAGGCTCGACTACATTATACTGTCTACAGCTGATATCTGGAAAAGTTTTAAGTATGACGTGTCAAACGTTGTTATACTTTCAATCACCACGATGTTTAATCACCTTAATCGTGTACAATTTGAATACGCTATCATTTATTTACCAAAAACAGTTTATACCTTCACTTAGTAGTATTAAAAATAATAATAGTCGTAAATAATAATAATAGTAATGATAAAATGCTTTGTTGTTGTTATGATAAACGTTAGTCGTTAAAATAAATTAATAGAAGTGTATGATCTTTGTAGGAGAATAACAAGAGCCTCAAAAAATGTATGGAGGTAATGAAGAAGAGAAATAATAAACTGTTGAGTTGGTCCCGTAATTAAATAAATATTAACTGGGGGTTTTATATTAATTACGTCGACATTGCGGGAAGTTTATTCTCTCCGGGGACACTATTCAAAGTAGGAGGTGGAAGATGAAAAAGAATGAAATTAAAAAAAAAAAAAAGAAAACAGAATAGAATAAAAAGTAACCGCCTTGGTGTTTATTGAAAAACACAAATAATGGTAAGTTTTTTATAGTTATAATTTTCTCCATCTGATTTATAGTCATTCTGAACTATGATTTTCAAAAATATATTTTTTTTATCGTTAATATTCGATTTGATATTTCCTTATTCGTCACCGCGGAATTACAAACATATTTCAATTAACCCGCAATAATCATAATATTATAGACTTCCGTAAAATAAATCCTTCATTGCAAGTTGTGTATATGACATATGCATTATATCGAATAAGTTTGTTCAGACGTTAACGCTTGATATCGTAATGAAAACTAATGAAAAATTATTATAGACTTGATGTATGATTTCTGGATCGAACCATACTATTAATATAACTCAAAAACAACAATAAATGTGTAATTCTATTTTATTTTTTTGAATAATATAGTTGAATTTTCTTACGTCTATACATTTCACGACATTTTTATAATCAGTTTCCGTAACAGGAGAATAATTATTTCTCATCTCTTATCCAAATCTATATTAAACGCCCTATAATAGCTTCATACTTATATTGTATTTTATTTTAGTGTTTCGTAAAAAAATTCCCGATTATTATAATTGATACAAAAATTGATGTAGTTATTTTACGCTTATAAAGTATAAATAATGTTTGTGTTTATATAAATTATTGTTCCTGTAATATTTTATTTCCTGTAAAATGAAACGAAACGCAATGTATACGTGAGCCAAAAGTTTTGGTCCATACAATTTAAATGATTTACTAAAAAGTTCCATGTTCATAATTTCAAAATTATTACATGAGTTGGTCCGTGTGTAAATGTGCAAAAACTTTCGATTTCATACCTCTGTCTACCCCATTAGTGTCGTTTATATGTTTAACTTTTCACATATTTTATTGTTCATTGTAGTATATGCCAAAGTACATTATTTCCACCGAGATACTATTGGAAACGACATCCGGAAATTTGAGGCAGGAGGGGAGAGGCATCAGTTGAACAACACTATAGGGTATCCCAACAAAATTAAAAATGGAAGAGCTCGAATAACTATAAAGGATACCGCAATTTGATTCGAGATTCACTTGTCCTAATATATAGCGTATCTTGTTAGTTTGGCTGAATGGTTTCCTGTTGAGAATATCTTTTATCAGATTTTCAAAACATTCTTGTTCATACAATGGCTGACAAACCGTACGGAGGGGGGTGGGGGGAAGGTAGAAAATAACGATAGTAATAATAATAATAATAATATAAATGTAATTCTGTCGGATGTAAATAATTTTTATTTAAGCCTACCCATTTGTAAAATATTCACGTATCATTTGAAATTTAAATTGTCTTAAATGAACCTTTTAAGAAAATAACATAGGAATTATTTATATAATATTAGTAGCATAATATTTGGAGAAAACTATTTTCAAATTACAAAACTCATTAGATAAATTAATCAATTATCTCTCAAATGAAAATTTAACTAAAGATTAGTCATTATTAAAATACATGTTTTGAACTGTAAAACTATGTTGAAAAGGACTTAAATTGCTTATTAAATTTTCAATTAATTAATTAATAATTGCATTTTCGAAATGTTCTGATTCTATTTTCACTAGCTAACTCTAAAGTAAATTATGATTTGTGTATTTCTCAAATCTGATGTGATTAGTTTTAGGTAAACGTAATCAATCCTAGTGCCTATTCAACTAAAACAAATAGAACTTTAACAGTCAGAATAATCTTGGACGTAAATAATTAAGTAATTGCGCAGAAATTTATTTATCATTTATGTACATTTTTACCATAAGAAAAAATTATGTTTTTGTATTAGCTTTTATCTTACGAAATAATTTTTAATGTAACGAAAATTATATATTTTTTTATTCTGTCATCGTCGGATTAATTCACATTCTAATTTAAGTAAATTGAATTATTTAAGTTATAATTTCACACCAATGTCGATAAACAAATGATTAAAGCTTTTAGAAAAAAAACAATATCATTCCTCATCATCATTACACAGCTCGTGTAATTCACATGATCACTGGCGAGGATTTATTTGTGTAATTTTAGTTTGCAAGCTCATGAGTTGTAATACTACATGTCCAATCAAATATTGTCGAACTTTTCTCACCGTTTCCCCGTAACTCATCGCCATACCATGGGATACAATAATATTCTTTAAATTTGAGCATTGAGTCCCTCGCCGTGTGTTGATGAATACACGAATAGGGATTGCAGCTCATGATTACGATGATGATGGTAATCCTACCACATCGATAGATGGTCGAAGGTAGAAGACAGGGTTGTTGGGCAAATTGCAGCAACAGAAGGTGACCCGATAGAGAATCAGCGCAAACTGACCTCTGTATATTATACTGCAATGGTCTTTGCACCGGCAAAATGCATCGTATTCAATTCATGAAGCTCGCTAAATTATTACGATCGTTATAATTATTATTACACCTATATATAAGATTCACGTACAAGTGTGGCGTGCTGATGGTGTATTGTGTGAATAATAGCGTCCCCGGTGGCCTTTGCGGCAATGGCGGAGAAATGTAATTTACGATTGCCGTCAAACGATTACGCATATATATATATATATATATATATATATATATATATATATATACTCTTTATGTTGAAGAAGATTGTTGTACATTGTTGTTTTATTATTGTTTGTACAACTTCAATTGAAACATTATACTGCGCACTGTATAAATATAATTAGTACAATTAGAATTGACGATATCCAACTCATTCAGTTAACTCCTGGCCTACTCAGGCGAGTATAGTTCTTTTATACTTTGATTCTTCTATCGACGGCCAATTGTTGTTTACATAAAAAATGAATAATAAAATAAATAAAACCATAATGTTTTGTTAAGACATTATATTATTTGATATTTATGTGCACGATAATAATCGTGAGCATTAAAATAGGACTTAAAGTTTTTTTCTTTCAATCCAAACGTAATTAATGAATTTATGTCTGTAAAAAAATGAAGTAAACACGGCTGTTATATTATTACCTGTGTGCCTCTCTTAGTTTTACACAATTTTTCGTTTTCTTAAGAGTAAATTAAAGTATGTTGTGGCGTACATTTTTCGGGCTTAACAATTATTTAATTATTTTCATAAATCATCGAAACGCATTGTTTGAGAATGCGGACATATACATATTACATATATGTTAATACTTATTTTGTGACTGTTGATTTATATACGCGTAGTGTGAAATATTACGCTATATAGCGCGTATATTAGTACGTACAATTTGCGTTTTAAATCAACAATGCGAATCCGTACATATACCAGCGTATCGCGTTCCATGTATTATGTATATATTATATCAGCCGACCGATAACGCGAAATATTTATGGATCATATTATAAATCTACCAATCGCACAACATTAACCATGGTGTATAGAAAACGGAATTATTTTTCAGATAATAAATACTATAAATAAATCAAAGATTTAGAACAATCATTAAAAACGACTGGAAATCATTGATTTCTCGATAGATTATTTAATTTGTTTTCACGCTCGTAGTCACGCATCAGCCGTCTTATAGAACTCGATCATCTCATATTATACTCGGTTGATTCACGTCGTGGGTATATACCATTATTGTTTGTATAAGAACTTGCTTTAAGTATAGAAAGCACATAATATACTTCGAGATTTTCACGACGTTGCTGTTTACATATGTAACACTGCTAGGTAGTCGCATTAACGCACCGAGACTTATTCTCGAGATGTTCTAAGTATATTAAATTATTAATGTCTGGATCAATATCCCGTTTCAACATGACGTACATGTAATAATAACGCTATAATGCGACTGGTTAAAATCTTCGGAAATGAAAATCTAAATAATCTCGGAAAAAGTAATAACATAAAGCATAAGTTCTCTTATTTTTGATCATCCTGCTACTTTATATATTACGGACTCTTACCATATTTATTATACTATATTTCAATACTGGTAAAGCAACTGAGATTAATTGACAAAATTCAATGGATTGCTTGGTGTTTATGATTGATTTACTCTCCATGATCTGAATTTATGTACTGTTTCTTCGAGAAATAAATTAATAAAATATGTATACTCACTAACTGTAACGGTCAGTACCTATGCTTAAACAATTTTTAGGTTACTAGTGTAAAAAAAAAAAAAAATAATAACATTTCATAATATGAGAAAACAATTAATAATACAAGTACCTACTAATAGCCGAGTTTTGTGGTTTGGAAAGAATTCGCTTTTTGTTTGGTAGTACAACACGTCTGATCACACAATTAATATACAAGTAGTTTTCTCAAAGTCACTATATTATCGGTAGACAGTTGGAGACCATGTTCACAATGATAATAATTACTAAAATTAGTTCGTAGTCAGCCGGTTGATCGTCTGAGGCACAATGCGTATATTATATTCAAATTTTCATGTTATTGTCGAAAAAAATATGATGTCAGAAATTTTCTTTGTAAATTAACATATATAAACTGATATATAATTACATGAACAATAATATTTTTGTTGTTTTTACGACTCAATCTCTGTTGTGACGTAGAACAAAAAAAATATTATTAAAAAAAAAAAAAAGTGTTTTTAATGTTCGACCACCGGGAATAATGAAATTGTTTTGCACTCGTTTTAGACTTAAAAAACGATTCAGAACACCCCCCCCTACTTTGTCTTCCTATCCTATTCCTGGACCCTCGTTTTAGCGCCTGTTGTTTTTACGCTTGATGCAACAAAACAAGAAAATATTTTAAAGAATTGTCGCGCTCCTGGGACTACAGTAGAGGGTTTCTCTGTAACGACATCTACTACCACACTGCCCACCATTGTTTTCGAAATTATTTTTTCATGGCACGTTTTCTCTCTCAGCTACCACATTCGATGATAGGACTTCAGAATTTTATTGTCGTCCTTTGACGTGACGAGCTGACGTAATTGCATATTGAATGGAAAAAATAAAAATATTTATATGTACGTATAATAACGAAAATTACAACAAATTGCACAAGAAATAAGTGTATAATATGTAACAAACAGAAGTAGATCTAAAATTATCTCCCACACGACAACGATGATATTCTATTGTTATTAGCCGGAGCGTGAATACATAGGATGTTCTGAACAAATGCAAATTACAAACATTGTGTTCGTTTCGCGAACCCAATCGGCCTAGATTTCAATTATACTGAGGGCATAAATGTATGAACATTTTTGCAGATGACACCTTGACCATTTTTGTTTTTTCTCCTCGATGAACATCGCTGAAGCCAAAAATAAATCTAAAGTAGAATTTTAAAGTGTGTTTACTATTTTAAATCTAATTTTATCGACTCGTCAGTCGGTTAAACCATGAGTAACACCACAAAAATATTAGTGATCCTTATTATGTTTTATTTTAATTATTCTAAAACAATTATCAATTCAACAAATTAAAAACTACATATACACACACATACACATATATATATATATATATATATTCGTAATAATACTATTTTATATGCCAATATAATATAATAATAAATTGCTGTGTGAATTTAAATTACAATATTTTATTCTTAGTTAAGACACTGCAGGTTTTTCCAACCAAATACTTGGTTTTATTAACTAAAAAACATAGCATTATAGTATTATATAACATTTTCAAGTACAAATTCTTCAACTATACACAATTTATGCATTATAGTTTATTTTTTTTCATTTATTTATATGTAAGTATGAAATACGTTCGTGGAATTGATGAGAACAATTTGAGTTAACAACTAATAATCAGAACAAGATGCATTACAGAGATAATTCTTATTAAAAATATTAATTATACTACTATACAATCCATAAATCATGATTAAGTAAAATTAGAGTTAGCTTAATAAAGTACCTATTTTAAATTTATCAGTTTTTACCGATTCTTAATACCTATACTAATTAAATTTGGCTTTCTCAATTCTGTATTCTTATTTAAAACGAATAAATGCTATTTGTTCACATTCATTGGTGATCTAGTAAATTAACTTTCAGAATTTTTAAAAGAGTAATTTTACATTTTGCATTTCAGCATCATTCCTATTTTACTTGGATCTGTATTATATGTATAACATAACGTCACGTTACTATAGAAATATAATTATAAATACCTTGTAGTATTGATAAAGAATAGTCGATCAAACAACTTTGGTTGGAATGATAATATGAACTGTCTAAACTTTCTAAATAACAAACTGCATATAATTTCAGCCCGACGATCAACTGCTTTTTGACCAATTGAGGTGACATTTGAGGTAACTTAGGATGTAGGTACCACGGACCGTGTTTTGATTACAAACGGTCGATTTCAATAATTATTTTCTAGTTGAAATGTGTTATTTCGTAAACTTTCATGCAGACCAGTGCAGTGCTCAAATAAAACAAATTCTTAAGGTTTTTTTTTCTGTTGAACTTTTAATTTAATCGTATATTATAATTGTACAAGTCTATCGCCTATATTATTTTTGATTTACGTGAGTTGTATTAATAGGTGTGAGGGAATGGTGGACTGGCCTGACGAAATAGGGTGTACAAAGGACGCGATCTAAAAGACGACGTAAGACCTGGTAGTGCCGTGCGATAATAGTAATAATAATAACCGGTGTAACAATATAATAACAATAATAAAATAATAATAGTAATAATAATAATAATAATAATAATAATAATAATAATAATGATAATAATAATAATATTATAATTGTTGCACAGACGCCCGTCGGCGGTGCCAGCGTTGTCGTGTTTATTATTTACGACCATGAAGTCCGCACGCTCTCGCGATAGTTCGCTCACACCCTCCTCACCGTCAACCGCTCACTAACTACCTCTCCGCCACCCTTGGTATCGTCGCTTCTATTATTATGCGTTATTATATACATGTTTATCACACTGCGTTGTGTCCCCGTGGCCGAAGTTACACATTGCTGTCGAACAATAACACACACGCGCGCGCATATAAATATATTATACACGTAGTGTAACAAAACTGCTAGCGTTGTACAGTATAGTTGTTGTTCCGACAAAATGTACATACATACATTATAAAATATATATTATATTATGTGCGTATCATGCATGGGAGGGATCATTTATAAATACCTATATGTATGGTAAAGTGTGGCGTTTTGTTGGCGGAGTGCGGGGAATCCATAAGGGACGTTCAGAGAAGGGTGGCGGAACGCTGTGGTGTGCAGGGTAATCGGGGGATTTTCATGAACGTGGCGCAATGAGGGCGATAGCGGTGCAACGAGCGAGGAAGTCAATTTCGGACATGTTGGAGAGCATGCGTTTAATGCATATTCATGCGGACGTTGATGTTCGATCGCGCGAGAACTGCTGCAGCACAACTATAACCTCCCCCCGCGTGCGTTCGACTCTCTTCGACGAATCTATTGCTTCTAGTCTTCCTCTACCACCCCCGTTCGTGGTCAGTGTGTACATGGTTTGTGGTCTTACATTTTGCGTTTCATTTAAATAGTCGATCCGCCGACGGACAAACATGGTTTCAGATATCAGCTCTGTCTCCACTCCATAAATATAAACGAGGGGTGGATGGTCACACCGAGTGCTGTTTTAATGAGACCACATCAGTTGTGCGAAGAAAAATATTAATATGTTTTTCTGTAATTCGAACATCTTAACCTTTGTTTAGATTATTATTATGCCTTCTTGATGTATATGTACATAAAACATTTTCCGAAGGTTGTCTTTGGTACACAATCCTCAAGACCGTCAAACGTTGAGTAAAAAAAAATATATATCAACAATATAATTTTCATTTTATAATTTATAAATGTGTATGGCGAAAATTTTTCATTTTCTTTATTAATTTCTTAATATTTTCTTAGATTTTTCTTTTATGCAAACATTGCATAACACTTTAATTAACTGTTATTTTACATATATTGTCACGAAACGTGTTCAAAGTCTATATAACCTTATATGAGAAAAAAAAATGTGAGTGCATTGTACAAATTTACAGAGTACAGTTACTATTCACTCGTAAATACCGTTTTATGTTTCATTTAGATTATTCAAACGTTTGGATTTATTTATTTTTATAAAATACGTACAGTTTAAATATAAACTTCTCAGAAGCATCTATTGTCAAGTTAATACTATCAAACATAACATTGACTGGCATGTACTTAAATCAATTTCTATAGACAGAAAACTGTTTGTTGTTTTGAACTAAATTTATTTTATTCAAATTCAGATTTATGAATGTGTCGTTCCGTGGACCATCGTATAAATATCTTATATACTCGGTAATAAAATATAAGAATGTACATAGTCGTGCGCAGTGTTCCTTCAATAAAACGCGTGCCATCATTTTACATTTCAATTTTTTTTCCTTCTCTCTTTTCCTATTCAAATTCAAGTTGAAAAAATACGATTCAGTTCAAGTTTTATCCATTCGAATAGTTTATCGATAATACGTACGTTCCCTGTCAATTTAGAAATACAGAGGAAAAAAGAAAGAAAAACGTTTAAAGAGGTAACGCGGCGACATGTATAGGCAATTTGCCTACGTACGCGCGCTGTATTTTGTTGGTAAATGTTTTATACCGAGTGGCGTGATTTCAACAATATTTTAGTAATACCCAAAAATCATATAACGTAACCTTGGTTATTTGTATCTATGTTACAGTTAGTGTCAGGAATATGACTAATCTCAAGATTGGCTGGATAATCATATGTTTTGCCACTGCGTTTGGCTAATATTTAAATCTCGGACTTTATGGCCCAAAAAGCTAACATTATCAAGCTGCATATGGCTAATGTCTAAACAATGATTTAAGTCATACAAAAATTTAAAGTTAAATATAGATACTTAAATATTAGATAAGTTTATTATTATTTTTATTCATTTCTTACTATACGTTAAACTGTTATGGCATATTGAATAACATAGTAAATATAATCTTTGAAATTTATAATTTTATTTTTAGTTTAAACGGGTAATTTATGTAAAAATTTGCATTTTTTATTTAAAACGCTACCTTAATAAAAACATTTTTGTAAACCTTAACCTTCTAACAATGAATGAATATATAAAAATTCCCTCAGTAATCTGAATTTGTCCGATACGTCGTCTATAATGTTGAGAAATTTCGGACAGACAGTCAATTCATTGTTATCGTTTAATTGGGTGAGTGTACCATTTTTGTTTCCGAACTTATAATTTTAATTTTTTTCAACATCTATATATACTATAACTTTCGGATTTATTTTACTTCTATATTTACAAATATTGTTAATTGTATCAGCTAATGTGAAGGTTGTGCATCTGTTTTGGTCCAAAATTTTGACAATAGTCAAAAACATTGTTGGTACTTAAAAATAGCTACTTTAGCCAGATAATCATATTATTAGCCATTCTTCAGCTACTAGCCGTTATATATATAAGATAAATTAATATATAATACGTCATATATAGATATAATTGTTTTTATTGAATAAATATTATCTATTCGATTATGTAACTAACTGATTTGTATGGTTACTTTTTTGGTATATTTTAAAAATGATGCTTGATAATTTTTGTTGTTTAACTGAGCATACACATATTTTCAGACGAATAAAGTAAACATTAATAAATTAAAGCACGAAACACTTGAAATAAATATTTGCATTTTTTTAAAGATGAAAAATGGATTATTTTAGGCAAAGTTTTTATACTATTTTAAAAATATCTGAATTCAATGATAACGATAAATAAATTTAAATTCCTTTTGTAAAAAAAAAAATAAAATAAAATACTTAAAGAAACAAAAACAATATAGAATACTTAGGTTTAATATAACGAAGAATTTAAAATTTATGATCTTAAATTAAAAATAATAACATCATAACTTTTGAGAATATTCATTTTATGGACATCATCATATTATACAATTTATATTGGAGTCAAATGACGTTTTTTTTTAATGCAAAATAATAAAATATGACCTATAAGATTTCAAAAAATTGTTTCATTGTTTGATACAATATATAATCATTCATTTTTCTTTTAAATCATACCAGACTTTTTATAAACGATTTGATTCAATGTCAAATGATAAAATTTGATTTGCACAATAAATTTGGAATCACTTATATATTCAAATGTATTGTTGTTTTGCTTTTGCTATTGAAAACTTTAATATTAATCAAATATAATAAAACAATGAAAAAAAAAAAAAAATTAAAAGTCTAAAATAATTTTTAAACATAAATCAGTTTCTTTTCGGAAATTACTTTTATCATCAGAATAAAATTAGCTGTTGGATTTTTAAAAAATAAAAATAAAAATACCTATCCATTATAAAAATTATATATGGCTACATTCATAATGTTTATCTTCATTTAGCTATGAAACACTTGTATCGCAAAATATAAATTATAAGGTATACGATGGTTATATGAGGTGATAAACAATTTAAATACATTTTGCATGCATGTATTTTCTGATTTTGTTTTTCACTTTAGTTGGATGTGTTATACAAGTTAAGTTAATCCGCTCGAATACTAACTAATGAGCATTATAACGAGGGTAACTAGTGTGATATTGAATTTTAGTAATTGGCCAAAAATAATTACATATAAACTTTAGGTCCTATTAGAATTGCACAGTCATTACAAATGAGGGTGGTTTTCGTCCGTTAATCATATAATTCGAGGCAGTCTACGTAAACGCGATAATCAAACTTAGGTACGTACTATACCGTTTTATCGATTTGACTAGGGTTTTTGATTTTTATGTCCACGCGCCATAAGTACTGATAATAATAATTAGTCTGCCATTTAACAATGCCGTCGTTAATCTACGCAATAACCATATTATTATTGCTATTATTACAACCAGTATTTTTACGATGATATAATCTATGCATGTACACATCTACTAAGCAAAACGATCTTAACGTCTGAATACAGCGCGCGTGCGAATAAGTATCTGGGATAAGTAGTATAAGTACTTACGTATATTATTACCAGCTATGAAGTACACATGGACGGAACTACATAAAAACCATCAGAATCACGCATAAAATGCAGAAGTGTTGCCGCTGTGGAGGATCCGGGATATAGCTGGTTATTATTTTGACTACAATTAGGATTTATACTTGTGTTTCTCTATTGTGTTGTTGAATGGTGTTATATGGTTTATGAGGAGAATAGGTGCGCGTGTAAGATGAACGACGACGAAAATGTTTGGGTTTAGGTGGGGTATCCGTTTGGGATTGGGGGGGGAGACGCGGTTAAACGGTCGGCGAATCGAGAAAATTGATGATTGTGTACTTATAGCCATATGAGATTTCGGAATGTGCGCAGAAAGCGAGAAAGTGTGAGATCGAGTGACGTAATTCAACCTGTTATTACCAGAAATTGTTTACCTTGAGTTATACTCGTTAATAATACACGTACGCATTTACGCACGCGGACAAGATCCTCTGTATACATATACTTATGTGAAACTTAGCACGTCATTCACCGGATTTCAGTTGCTATCGTGTTGACAACGAGAATAAGCTTTTTCACTAGCAGCGTATACTGATATAATGATATTACTAATATGTTTTGGTCAAACCAATGTTTAATTATGCGCCTCCGTTGCGCGTGATTTAATCTCGTAAAACCGTTCTCACACACATTCCTCATATTCTATAAAAGCGAATCGACGCAATTAACGTCATTATGTAAATCTTATACACCACGTACGTACACTTGCGCATACAAGAGAGTGCATAACCCAAACTCTCATTCGGTCGTAGTATAAATGACGCTCTGCAACCGAAGTGGTGTTCTCATCATTATTTATTGATGCATAATAAACAGGTTGTTATCGCATCGCTCTCATTTCTCATCATACTTTTACAGTTTTAACCCGTGAATTAATATGTAAGCTTTTGACTGTAAGCTTACTTGGACATTTTAAATAGTCGAACAGCTAAGAGTCATAGTCAAAATATGATGTTCTATTCGCCGTAAGTATATTAAATAAAAAACTCAAATTAAAAAATTTTAATCGGTTACCGTGATTCTGTAAGTTAATGTATAGTGTGGCGTCAAATATGAACGCGATTAATTCAACGAATAATGATTTCTTTCGATATGCTGCTTACTGGATAAAGCAATAGCGCTGCGGAACCAAACCAAAGAGTAATGCAAATGCTTTTCAAATTGTTCGTGCGAATTCATTCGATTCATTCCATTAGCTTTTTATAGTCTGAGATTTTTTCCTTTTCTACCTCAAACGAGATATACTCTGATTGAGAATACAGGATTTTCGTGCATTGTATTATCCGGTGGATGGATGAGTTCAATACTGCGTGTTAGCTTAAACTAAATAAATAGCCCATACATTTCATTGTCACTCCTAATATTTACCTGTTATAACTATTTTCTCCATTTATTGAAAATATCCATTTAAAAAATAAAATAATTAAAGTACATTATATATATATATATATATATATATATATATATTTTCTCTTTCGAATTGTATATTACATTTCTATAAAATGCCGCGCAATCCATTTTTTTCTTCCAACATGCTTCACAAATATGTATCATATACCTTATATAAGATAATTGAATTAATAATACATGAGACATGACTTGTATATAATATACTTTTTCTATTAATTCCATTTTACTCAAACCGTATATTTATATTTTTTATTCATATGTTTTGTTTTCTCTACAAATTTACGATACTGCACTTTTATTATTCAAATACCTTCACTACTATTTATCGTTTTTTTTTCTTTTTATTCCCAGGTCATTACCATTACTTTTATTTTTCACTTGCCGTATTTGTTTTTCTTTATCACTATACATGTTAATGTAGTATCGTAATAATTAATTAAATAGCGTAATCGTTGAACCGTGATAATATCCATCAATAAAAGCTACAATGAAACACTCATACACATGCATATATATATTATATACATAATTAAACTTGTCAAAGAATAAATTGGAATAATAAAGTATTTTTGAAAATGCTCGTTTGTACAATCAGTCGTAATTATAAGCACCTACAGCGATATCCAATTGATTAAAACGTTAGTCTCAATCGATGAGCTTAACTCTCATTGTGTATATTATATACTTGCCGAGCCATCTCATCCCCTCACACAGCTTCATTTATGTATCTACCTCCCATTTGAGATCGATAGTAATTATAACGCTTGAATATCGGGTTCCCAAAGACTTCTAGGATTCTCCTGATTTCAAAGTAATCATCTCTGGACCGAACCACGTCACGTAGATGTAGTGTGTCAGCCGCATTAGTCAACGACGGTGCCGCGGATAATCGCATCGTAGTCGTCGCGTTACGGTCCAAGGGCCAATTAAATTGATTCTACTCGGATCGAAGGGACTCCTTGACTTTTTATGATATTACGTATTTAATCAGCATGACGTTATAAGTATACGTTCTGGATAGAATAGCTCAGTAGGATCACCTAGAAAATCGGATAACATGATCCGATGGGAGAACCATGTTTTTGCTGAATTACCCTATTAACACATACAAAAAAAAATATTGATTGCACTTAATAAAATTAAATACATCAAAATTCTTGTTTATGTTCAGCAATAAAACATTGCCGGGCCTAAAACTTAAATTTGTTGACCCAATTTTTCAGACTTATTGAACTGATATAAATAAAATTGTAAGTACACAAAATTACGAGAAAATTTTTGTATTATTTTTTGTTCGATTTTGCGACATAAAATCCAACAAATAACCTTATATTTTTAGTGAATATATAAAAATGGATGACAAACAATATTTTAACCCTATTTATTCTATCTAGAGTCAAGATTATTGGATTTATACATATTTATTAATCCAAAATTTTGAAGTTTCCTGTACTCATGTAAATTCTGAAAGTGGAAAGTTTTATTTTTGTTCAAATATTAGATGCAAAGTTTATAATGCCTTTCTCAAAGTCAGATTTAATTTCAACAGGTGAAAACTCAAAGTTTAGATTATGACATAAACTCGGAATATTTTTGAATACATTTTCATGGAGTTCACTACATTTTGTAATGGTAGCAAACAAAATTCCAGATGTGCATAAAAATTATAATGATATCCATAGATCAAAAAGTATACATTGAAATCGTGCAAAGATATAAAATTAAAAATGGTTTTATATATTAGTACTTTTATATATAGTCTATATCTCATCTTTCATGACATACATAGATGTTAAGTTACATCACGTTGTTGCAAAATGTATTAATTATCATTATGTTACTGAATCAAGTATTTTCACGTTATTTAATTTTATTAAGCGCAATCGAGGTTTTTCAATATAGGCGCAAACCCAATCGAAAACAGGACACTGCAGAACAGACGGCTGTACGTGGTGTGTGGTGGGTTGTATGATGCGATGCCGAGGGGTATAGCTCGGTTCCGGTTGTTGACTAATAACCCAAATGATTTCGTCATAAAGTTCTTAGGCCGATTCCTGCTGCAGCGCTCGACTTTTGTTCATGACGCGTTGATAATATTTGATTTTTCCAACGCTCCTAATACGCAATAAATATGTTTAATATGTTTACTACAACAGTATATATATGTGGCTCATCCGCTGGTATTTTGCTCAGTCGATTCGGTTCATTAATTCCCGAAGCCCCGGAGGGGACGAGAAAACCATCATCGTCTGGTGGCGGGGGCGCGCTATAGGTGTATAGTGGTGGCAGTATATATACGTCAAAGGGTACTTGGATAGAAGATGGAGGACGATAGTGATGAGGGCGATAACACACCGGTTCATTTCCGGTTCGGTGGCAATCAAATCTCGGGTTGCTGACGACTATTGCAGCGTCCATACTGCACCTACCACCGCCGCCACCACCGCCGGCTACCATTTCCGACGACAGCCGTCGCCATCTCCGTGACCCCTTTTTCCGCGTGATATTACTTCTATACAACCGGTGAATCAGTTATTATTATTATTATTTCTCCTCCATCTTCTGCAGTCATAGCTCCCGTCGATCCGGCCGTCGGGTTTGGCTGTGCTACTATGTATACACCCCTCATCCCCTTCATCCGCACCCGCATAAATCGGTCCCAGAAACCGAAACGCAGTATTCCCGTTCGTCAGTAATTTCCAATATCCGAGTTTTCCAACCGTGTTATTGCATGCGTGTCCCGTAACACCGTGAAACGTGTGTACTACGCCCTGTGCTGCAAAATTTTGAAACATAACTCGCATAAAACGAGACGCGCATGGGTAGCACAGACGAGCTGAATATTAATAATATACCATCGCGCAGCAGACGTCCATGTTTGTTCAAGTACTAATTTGTATATAATACACACGTAGTATTATAATATTATGTATCGCATATGTGAAAAATGCAAGTATTTCGTGCTCCATTTATCCATTGTCGTATATGAAGACGAAAAATGTTTTCATGTACGTAGCTAAACGTGTGCCGTAGGGTGGGCATTATCGTCGGAATAACCGAAAAAATGTCAAGTGATCGAATTCTTTTGATTTCTCCCTTCGTCGAAGTACAGTAGAAACTCAATTAACTGTCACTCGATTTCCCGTCACTCTCTGTTATCCGTCATCGGTCACCACCGAAAAAAAAAATAATTAGGCGATAAGGCGGTACCTAACACGACAACTATCTAGCCTATAAAAATAATTTGTATATGATATGTTTTAGTTTAATATTGTTTAGTGTGATATGTATGTAATATTTAATAAACATCAATAATATGTATACTTTTTTGCGAAATTTCTGTTAACCGTCTATTCGATTAACCGTCATAGTCCTGGTACCAACAGTGACGGTTAATCGAGGTTCTGCTGTATTTTTATTTACATTATTACGAATATGTTTGTGTATGTGTATGCTGCGGAGTGAGTGTGTGTGCTCATGTATGAGGCACACTACTTAGATACATTTTGACATTTTGACCATGGTTACGCTACTCTGTAGTTGAGTGATGACATGCTATGAGTAGTACACCTGAGTATTCCATCGACTTTTATGTGGAAAACAATGAAATATGCTTGATGTTTTCGTTGAAAATGAAACGTGTTGCAGATAATAAATTTAACATACTTCACTCTAAAATAATCACAATAATAATATATTATGACATTTGACAATGCTCTTCGTTTATCAAAAGTTTTCAAACTTGTCCGAGCAAACTTTATCAATTACTACTTTATTTTTATTTTTATTTTTTTCGAATTAACTTAAAATGTATGTTAAAAGTTAAGCTATGTCATTTTGGTACGTTGATTTCTTATAATGAAATAGCTACAAAAGTATTTCTGCAACGAACGGATATTCCGTCATCATTATGTTCACTTACAATTGAAGGACGTATCATTGTGAGTGATTTTTGTGTTAAAAACAACTTGATGACAAGCAGTTATTTTTACTTCTACCGTCGTTTGATTTAATAAACATTGTTTTGCTTATTTTACACATCCCTCACCGCGTGAAAAATTATGGATCTCACGGGTCACCGTTATGAGCATATGGATATTTTTACGAACGGCAAACGAAACGAATAACAACGAGATAATGAAAACGTTTTGGATGGTTATAATATATATTATTTTTCCAGAATCATCTCTCGCCACCGTAAAAGCTTGACATAAATTATTAGCCTGGCACGCGGGGGTGTGCATTATTATAACGTAGCGTTAGTGGAAATGTGGTGTATATATATACACACATAATAATGAATGCGAATATCAAGTGACCAAAATGGGTCGGTAGAAAACGCCTATTCGGGTTTTGAAGTACGACCACGATGTTGAGGGTGAGAGGTGCTCGGACCGCCGGTCGTTTTAAAGCATTAGACTTTGAAAGAGGAAGTCTGGCAAGTGACGCAATGATGGTATATACCACTACCAATGCCGTTGCGGCTCTGTGCGTTCGCATTTTGATGAAAAACCCCGCAGTGCACCAGAAAGCTCTTTTACTGTGCCATACTCTCATTTGTATATGATACAAGTACACAGAATAAACACACACATATACACTATTATGAATATACCATGTGCATAATACTCGTTATTATGTACGCATAGATAATAATATATTTTTCTAGTACTGTTAGATGGTGGTGGAGAAGAGACATATACAAAACTACCGTGAGTTTTCGACACATTTGCGATAAAACTCGACTGAATGGTAAAAAAAAAAAAAAATTAAAATAGAAAAATGTACTTACCCATTATGTAGTATAGGTGGCAGGTAAGCTTTGTATCCACCGTTGTAGTAATCGAAAAATCGTTCGATTTTATGTTGACGTCACTGTGAACACCGTCTCTATATTTACGTGCGCACTGCTGGAGTATAATATTATAATGTCATATGTGTGCTGCTATTTCAGATGGTATAAATCTATCACGTTGGTATTAGGGTGAAACGTCCGTAGGAGTATAATAAATACTGTACAATAATCAATAATTTGTACGCTCACTTGTGTTATACCCGACCGAACTCTGATATGTGCGCATTTTTAACGGTTGATTTGATTTTCGGGTCCGTTTGAATTGGCCCGTCCACTGGAATCATCGTCGAGCCGCGGACAAAATAAATATTACACTTTGTCCCAATTAAATGTAAATGATACCTATGCATAGTTATTAGCTACAGTTAGTGTGGTGTCAGTACAATACGGGATTCAATATTTGATTGGCTTATCGCTTTATATGAATTTACAAAAAATATTTGAATCATGACCTCAAATTCGAAGCTTTGCTCACTGATTCCCGTAAGTATGTACACGATATTCACACCACGTACGTGCTCTATGCTCGCATTTTCATGTATACGACCTTCCCCTTACAGTATTCGTTGCGTTCATTCTTATAAGACTATAGGGCTGGGATTTAAGTACAGTCATCATTTTTCCGGTGATCCAAAACGAAAATCCATAAGTAAATAATTTGTTTTGGTCAATGTTAATTATTTTTTATGTAATTTTATTTTAGTTTTTTGTATATTTCGACAGATTTAAACTGTAAAGGTATTTCCATAGTTTATTTTTTGAGTTTAAAGTCATTGTCACATTTTTTTTAAGTGTGTTTTTTGAGATTTTTAGGGCATTAAAATCTCAGCCCTAAACTTGTTACAAAATTTATTTGGTAAATTTCTCGGGTAAGATATCAGTTGATAATATTATTATTATCAATATTATAGTGCATTACTTGTATGTAACTACCATAAAAAATGTACCTTATATACTATTTATGGGAAGTATTGATCGTTCATATCATGAGTTTTTGATTTTACCGTTATTATCATTATGTTTACTTTTATAAAACTATATATATTATATACTTCTATTTTCTATATATGTATTTATTCATCCCAATATAGTATTATGCAATCATTTCTTCATCGTATTGAGATTATTTTTTATGCATATAGTTTGTACATTACGCATTTAGCAAATCAAGTCGGAGAACAATGCGAAAGTCGATTACTTCGTTCTCGAAATTTGAATATTTTATCAAACAAACGATGAATTATTCATTTTACGAAACGACAGACATCTGTGTTGCCCCTAGTGACCGATCAATGACATTAATTGTTTTGCTTTAGAAATCTTTAAATTGTCTTTAGAATTTACGGTACTCTTTCGATTTGTCCAATGCAAAAACCACAGTCATATAAAACTTTACATATAATCAAATATAAATGTCATATTTCCTCATACATCTTATATGTTACGTAACAATATACATTTTAAAGTTTTAATAATTTAATTTTTCAAATTTTATCGTACGTTGCATATTCAATATCCTAACGGAATCAGTATAAAGGTTTTATTCGAAAAAATATTTTAATACATAACGAATGTATTAAAATATTTGTTCGTCTTTTAAGTCTTATATTTATGTATTTAACATGTATAAAATTTATTTGCATGTATATTAAATCGTACAAATTATACATCGTAAAAAAAAAAATACATACATTTGGGTGGTATATTATATATGTGTAAAATTAAATGGAACTCTCTATTGTTTTATACGTTGAGGCCTTTTTTACACGGTATATCTACTAAGTGAGTGCATATAATGAACACTGTCCTTTTGCAATCATAATACAGTCTATTATTGGGCGCAGGTGAAAGAGTAGAAAAGAAAATGAGACATTGTGTTCGGGTCAGACAGCTAGTGTGTAGGTGTGTAGTGCTTGGGATTACACAGTGGGATTACCTACACCGTACTGGTGTGTGTACTACACACGCACACATACACACATATTATACAATAAAGTAAAATGTATTGAAGGTTCTTCTAAACAAGCGTTAAGTAAGGGTGGAACGTGAAACGCTGAACTTACCTTTTGTGTCTCTGTCTCACTACCCTTTCCAATGACGGTATAATGATTATCTGAATAATGCATTTTACGAGGGCATTCGGTGAATCCTTACGAGCAAATCGAGAAAACATAACTCGTTGGCGAGGCCGTATTTTTATTTTTTATTTTTATTTTTGCTTCAATGTCTATATACAATCTATGGAACAAAATAAAACGTTTGAACTTCGAATTTTCATCAGTTGTTCACCTCACTTGAGATGGAATAAAAAATAAAAATAAAACACTGTGTTATAAACCATAAGCGAGTGCATTTGTTTGACCTGTAAAAATGTTTAAAAATAAAGCTATTTTGTAATTATTTGTTACATGAATAATATATTGATTTTTGGCATTCAAAAAATAGCTGCTACAATCAATACCTACAGCGTTCTTACAGAATTATAACAAAAGTCACAGTTTACAAAAATATGTGTGTTATTTTATTTTTTCATTACTTCAAATCGTTTTTTAAAATATTATGGATTATTTAAAATTATAAATATACATCAAAGTACGGTTTTGCTTCCATTTTATCATTATGAATAACCTCATATAAGTACACCGAATAGTTAATATGAAGTTGATCAAGTAATAATATTATTATATTGTACTTAACATTATATTAAATTATTAAGCAAGTGAAGTTTCGTAATGTATTTTATATGACATAAATATATATTAAAGTCTTTTTATTTATTTATTTATTTATTTATTTATTTATTTATTTATTTTGTCATTATATATTCCGAAAAGGCTATAGCTTTTGAAAAATTAGTTTTGACTTTTATAGTATTGGTCCAATTATATTATGGTGTTTACCTGCAATTTTGTCGACTAGCTTAAGAATTTACCTCCAAATGTTTGAACGAAATTATATAAATCCTTAACATTAACATATAACTAAATATAAGATAAATACTTTTAGTTCTAAGCATTAAAAATAATTATAGGTACACTTAAAGACACTAGCTATATGTATTCTGGATTTTTAATCACCAAACAAATACAATGAGAAATACACACCTGTATTAATTATAATGAGAACATCTGACATAATTAATCTATATTAATATTATATTTGATGTCGTTAAATTGACTTAATCACTTAATTACAATTTGCTTGCACATTTTTTTTTTATAATAAGCTTTGCTTAGAAATCGTATTTCACTAAACAATTATGTTTAAAATGATATACGAGAATATCGCACAAAAAATTGATGTTGATGAATAATATAAACTAATATTTTGATACTGTTTAAGAATATTAAGTTGTTATTGAATCAGACTGAATGTATTTAAAAATTATGTGTTTAGAGCATAAGTACCTATATGATAAAATTATATTTCTAATGATGTTACTCTTGTAGATTTTAATATGCAAGCATATATCTGCATAGGTATTGCATATAAAGTGTTACAGAGAATATTTGAATAAGAGTACCGTGGTATAATAAAAATATTAATGATTATGAAAATAAGAGCTCGTGTCCATGGTTCATGTAATATGGTTCAAGTCAGTATTGGATGGGAAACTAAAAATATTATATCATGCATGGGTATACTCCTGAAATTTGGGTTTATGTGAATTTAGAAAATATATAAAGAAAAATCGTCTTTCAATATTTTACTAACAGTAAATGTAATTTACTTAAATGTAGTTTACTATGTATATATTTCTAGTAAATGCTCACATTTCTGCACTTACGGTTATCTATTAATATTGCGTAGTTTATATACATCTCGATATAGCTGCTGATAAAATATATAATGTTGTGTTAACTATTCTGTTCTAAAGCGTAGTTCGATGATTTAATAAAATTATAACATCCATCTGTATACATGCTTATATACAGTGTATTTATATATCTGCATGTGATAAATGTATACATACACTTTTGATACTTATTCACCGTATACTTAAAGCCCCAACGGTTTAAATGTATAAGTACAAAATCAGAATCAGCTAAGTGGATAAAGTTGGAATATTGTGGAGCTAACATTTTTTGAATTTTATTTTTATTTTTCAACCAAACACCAGAGAGGATATTTTTTTAACATATTCATGACAGAAATATAAAATAATATAAAAAATTAAACGAATAGTTTTTCCACTCTTTCAACCGATCTTTGAATATCTGACAAATTGTTATATATTCACATTATAGTTACGTATGTTTCGAGTGTTACGTCGACTATAACCAATATACACCTATACACACACACACACGTGAATTCGTTTGAGTAAGAGTTGGGTTAGTGGTGTTGGTGGTGGTGGTGGTGAAGGTTACGGTGGAGTGTGAAAAGGTATAGTAGATGGACTATTTATCAGCAAGATAGAATTTGAAACCGAAAACCATTAGAATCAATCAAAAGTAGTGTATACTTTTATATGTGTAAATAACGGCTGCGTGAATGCTCTTAGTACAACTATCACGGGACGAACGGTGACGGATGAAAATGGTGGATGGTGGGAGAGGTGCAAAAGCGATCAAATACGTATGCGTGTAAAACTGTCTCGCCACGAAAACGTTGAGCAGTCGGCGTATTATGCAAGTGGGCGTGTGTGCCCGCGCGTTTACTCATTTGTGTGTGTGTGTGTGTGTGTGTGTGTTGTGTGCGTGTGTGTGTGTATGTGTGTGTGTATGTGTGTGTGTGTGTGTGTATGTGTGTGTGTGTGTGTGTGTGTGTGTGTGTGTGTGTGTGTATGTGTGTGTGTGTGTGTGTGTGTGTGTGTGTGTGTGTGTGTGTGTGTGTGTGTGTGT
>JAIPRK010001094.1:0-96243 GCA_025469195.1 Chaitophorus viminalis
GACGAATTACCATAGTAAACCCATCGGCCGTATGGCACAACAATATCACTGTCTTGTCGATACGACGCTATCCAGTTAATGAAGTTTTCCTGAATATCGAAGTCAAGTTCCGCATAGTACGCTGACTGCTGGATGTAAAAAATTCGTATCTGCAATAGTGCAAACACGATATTAAATTGAGCATTCCATTTTGGTCAAAGATTTTAGTCAAAAATCGAAAACATAATAATAATAGTAGTAGTGGTTGATCGAGTAATGTTTTTTCCTGTACTTGATTTTTAGCATTCCACGGCAGTTCATAGTTTTCATACTTGTCGCGAAACAAGACTGCGTCCATATCATTTATGCTAGAACGTATTGTCGTAAGCGTGCACGTGTTTACCGGACATTCGTTCCAAATAAATACATCTTGTCCTTCTTCTATCCTCCAACTGTTGAGATTGTTGAAAATTAAAATTCTTTTCATCGGTGAATTTTCATACGTGTAATGTGGTGGCACGAACATTAATTGTTCCACCACGCGGTCGCCATGTGGTTGTTCCTCCGGCCATAGTTTTAAAGTCCGAACTCCAGTCTTATTGTCCACGAGGTCTTTCTCGGGGAACGATAAGCCGTCTAACAAAGCCATTGTGTAAATATTATCACGTGCATGATTATGAATAATATTGTTATAGTTGATCTGAGACAACGCGTAATAACGTAACAGGCTTATTACATAATAAAATAATATAAGACAAATTATTTAATGTTGAATGTTTACCTTTGAAGTACCACGGTAAACGTGATCTGTAAATCTTGTCCCGATTAATATCAGGGATCGGTGTTACGTTTATAATTGGGGATTCTAAGGTTGGTGGCCTCTGTAAATTCATTATAAATATAAAATAGGATACATATTTTAGTGTCATATTTTAACAACTCAATTACATATACATTTTATATTGTAATTATGTTAAAACAACTATGTCGTATAATTTCGTGCTTTCTTTTATATTTCTATTATATTGTATGTATCGATGAATCACTATGGTGATCCTTCGAGCAATTAAGTTTTATTTCAACATAATTTTTAGCGATTAGTTTATCTTATTAATTATTAAAACTTACCTGTGTGTTGCCATGCTCCAGGGTCTCTCGTTTTTCCTCATTTGAATGCGAATGTTCTGAAAATAGTTTTTTTTTTACTAGCCAATAGGATTCATAAACGCAATAAACGATTGCGATAAAAACGACAAGAATAAACAATAGATGAAGTAACCGTCGTAACTGCCTGTATCCCACATTGATTTTCATGTTTTAATTTCGAATAATTGCCTTGTGATATAGTTAATGATTCGTTTATGAAAGTTCGAAGTATTCAAAATTCACTATTTATAAATATATCTTGTATATGTTCTTAATTTGAATGAGAATATAATAATTCGGTTTCAAAACCTTTCAACAATCTCAAATGGATTTTATAAATCTAATAATAATTAATAACATTATTGTAACACAACTAATATTCACGTACCTGTATTGACCTATGTTTAGACAACTGTGTAATATATAGTCAAAAGAGTGGAGGGTTTATGCCCGCGTATATGAAAGCTATGTATGATTAATGACATCATTTATTCAAATATCATGCATTTCAATTTACGATGGATTATTATGATGCTTATTGCTTAAATTTTCTACAACTCAAGTAAAATAATATAGCTAATAATCTATTCTACTTAGAAAAAAATTAAATTAATAAGTTCTATAAGTTTATAATTTAGGTGATATAATATATGGTAATTTGCTTAAGATTCTTAATAAAAATAATAATAATAATAATAATAATTATATTACAGTAATTTCAAAAATCTTTAATAATATGATTTTCCTATGGAAGGACAATATTATATAGATAGGACTTCTCGGTTTTCTCCACAGCAAACATATTATTGGTCGACGTCCAGCGTATATTATACAGTGGTTGCCGCTTCACGGTTTCGCTCATTCACTTTTTGTACTCAAAACGGCTGGTCCCGAATCGCATATATACTAATACATAGCAAAAAATTCGTTTGTTCGACTCACACACCGGTTAATAGGGTCATTTGAAAATTAGATAAATTGGGAAAATTTTTACATACATTGAACATATGTATTTTAAATGTAGCAAATATCATTGATATCACGATCAAGGATATCAAAATATCGTTCTCATTTTTCAGTCCAAAGAAGTTAATGCTCCTGCCGAAAGACCCACTGATCTTTCAACTCATCTTTATAATGAATTGGTTTTTTTTTTTATGAATAAGTCCAAACTACCAAACTCGTTACCGAGGAAAAGCTATTATGTGGTGTAATACAGTGAAAACGACCAAAATAGAATCTGGATTGTGATAGTAACGAAGAGAAACCACTGATGAATAACTTCATTCCATCAACTTAACAAAGTATATCAGAAACACTCCAATTTCTACGTAGAGAAAATCAGCGAAGAGGCGATTTTGACGTATTCGAGCAACATAAATTCTACAAAGATATGATTAGAAAATTGGTCGAAGGAGGAGAAATGCAATCAACCTTAGATAGATTTTTATCAAAAATAATTAATTAGATTTTACATAGCTACATACGATTTTATTTTATTTTTAAATGCATATATATATTATAATCATATTTATATTTTCCTTGAATCTCAATAAATATTTTCTAAGTTAACATAAGTTAAAAATTTTAAGCATTTTTACAATTTTTTTTTTTCAGGGGTCATTCGCCTTATTGCAGTCTCATTCGGTTAACGATGGACTCAAATGGTCAAGTTCCAAAGTGTGTCCTATAAGCGACGACCACTATTTTATTATTTATATATTGATAATATTATTACAATCATGGGACGGCGGCAAACACTATTGGCCGTTGTAGACTTCCTTGGACGATTCGATGAACCGGCTCCACGGCATCGCGTTGTTGCACACACCCGGGGCGCGCCACCAGTCGTTGATATTCCGGTAGTGCTTGGCCGGCGCTCCGTCGTCATGCAGCATCGCGCACAACCGGCAAAAGAACCTCGTGTCGATGAACTCGCCGGTGCCCTTCCACCGGAAATACTCGTTGTACTGTTCGTCGTCCCTGTCCAACCGGTGCAGGTACTCGGCCAGCCGCTTGGGCGACTCGTAGTCGTCCACGTGCACGTACGACCGTTTCGGCGCGATCCGTTCGTAGTCGTCCCGGTGGCTGCCCATCACGATCGGCAGCACGTTGTTCCTGCGACGCGACAAAACAACTTTGTCTGTTATTACAGTTGCGTACATTCAATTTCATTATGGGGGGTTGGGGGGTTGGGGGGGATTGGGGGGATTGAAACGACTGTCACACTTGTATTTTATTTAATTTGAACTATTCGGGCTGGGCCCTTTTTGCACATGCATCATTTGAAGTAACACACAAAAAGTACAATATTTTATGACATACATTTTACAAGCAAATTATTAACAAAAAAAATTGTTAAAGGCAGGATCTACATTGGCAATTGACATAAGACGCCTTAAAGTTTCATTAGCCATATAGTTGGTAGTAGAATTCGGGACATAAAAGGATAGGCTAAAGAACGAGATGAATGTGAAGGAACTTTAAAACAGATAAAAGAGAGCAGGGTAGGTGAATCAATTTTATTTTTTAATAACCCTGCAAGAAATTTAATAGCAGCAATACGTCTACGCTCAGCTAAAGATGTTAAGCCAAGTTTTGTAGCAACCGGCGTATAATTATGAGCGGCATAAGGAATTTTCAGTAAAAAGCTAGCAAAGCGTAGGAATCTACGTTGAATACTCTCAATTTGTTGTGAATTATCAGCAGTATGAGGGTTCCAGATTATAGTACCATACTCCAGGATGGGACGCACATGTGCTCAAAAAAGTGTTTTTAGCGATGATTGTTGTCGAAAGTTTTTAGTTGATCGCATGATAAAACCAAGCGTTTTGAAAACCTTGCAACACACTTGTTCAATGTGAGTACTTGGGTCAAGATTGTAACTGAGCTTGAAACCTAGGTCCATGTCACAGTCAACAGTGCGGGAAACAGAATTACCATTAAGTAAATATGGTGATATAAGAGGAGAGCGGGATCTAGTGAAGGTCATAATTTTGCATTTAGGGAAGCTAAGTGTTAAACCCAGGGTATTGAACCAACTAGAGAATCGATTTAAATCAGATTGAAGTTTTTTGCAATCACCAAGTGTACAATGTGTACATATTATATTATTATAAATCATAAACTTTACATAATCACAATTTTTTTAATACATAAAAACTGTAAAAAAGTTAAACGTCCACGCCTCCACAGAGTACATTCACTAACAAATAAATGAAAAATGAATTGTAATAAACTAGTCAAAGTATATTGTATAAATTTATCATTGTTCCTCGTTTCATTTGGACTTTGGAGTTGTATAACAATTGTGTTGTATAACGCGATAATGCTTAGTGACATACATTCAAACCAAGGTTAATTGAATATTTTAATATTATTATATTATATATTATCTTGCATTCAAACCACGGATGTAAATAGTATGGTTGCACATCGGTCTTATACTACACTATGTTCAATGGTGGCGTACGGAAGTTCTTGTCTCGGATTCAAAAAAGTTAAGTATTAGTAGCGTTCTTCGCGGATATCGAGTAGAACTATTTGAATTTTACAGCATAAAACTTTTTTTAAATTTCTAAAATTAAATGAAATCACAGCATAGACCTAACCATGATTTAGATGGCGCCAAAACGTGACTTTTTCGGTCATTTTTTGTACATTTTATATTTTTATGAGAACTTTCAGTTGCCACTTTTTCGTAGTTCGTTGCACAACCATACCACAGAATAAATTAAATTTATTTATGAAAATAAAAAGAAACGATAAATTTAATTTGTTCTATGACCATACTTTCTACAGCTGTGATTCGAACACTTCCGACATATTTACAGATAAATTTAAGATGTATATCTTATTTACTAATATTCTATCTTTTTCCTTATTTTCTTTATTATCAATTATTATTATTTATCAAATTTATATTATTGAATTTTTAATTTTTATTTTGTATCGTATAATTTAGTATATAAGGAGAAAAATATAAATATAAATGTGTAATAATAACACATAAGACAACTCCTAGGCCTCCACACGAGTCTAAACTAAGTGATAACTAGTAGTCTTTATTGATATTAAATTAAATAAAAAAAATAAAAAAATAAAAAATATCAACGGTTTTTATGTCAATCGTTTTGATATCAAATGTTTATT
The DNA here is from genome assembly GCA_025469195.1 of Chaitophorus viminalis. Taxonomy (NCBI): domain Eukaryota; kingdom Metazoa; phylum Arthropoda; class Insecta; order Hemiptera; family Aphididae; genus Chaitophorus; species Chaitophorus viminalis. Next base: position 5,278 of record JAIPRK010001094.1, read on the forward strand.
TTTATACTTCAGACGAAAAATTAATGTTTCCGGGATTCAATTAAAATTGACAAAATACCAAATAAATAATTTTGTTTGTTCATGTATTATAATTCTAATAATTCCATATTTTTTTCTGTCCATTTAAAATACTTTTTTTTTTTGGTCCTGGGGGGATTCATTCCAAAATCTCCCCTCCCCCATATGTACACCACTATCTGTTAATGCGGAATAATGTAAGCCCATAGATGCAATTCGAGATTTTTAATTTTGGGGCTACATTTTTTTATACACAATATCGATTTAATATACCCTCATAAAAAATTGAACCGGACGAGAACTCCCTCTGCTGCACAGTAGGGGGTGTAGTGCATCTTGTTCATACGATAGGTCTTGGGGTCTCCAACCGGATGTGGTCCGTCAAGCTTTTTCAACTGGCCCGCCAAGCTAACTTATGTTTTGAAAATATTATGATAATTTTCTTTTTGAAAAATAATTAGACTACAAATTATAGACTTACATTTGTTTTTTCAGGTGTTGTTTTTTACGACTATATTAAAATAAAATATACAATTTTAAATTGTCAGAAAATAATTCTTGGCCATTAAATTGTCTATTTATGCATCTCTAAGCAATTTTCGTCCCCCAATTCTGAATCAAATTTCAGATTTAACCCTTCTTAAAAAAGGTTGGAGACTTCTGGAATATGTCATTCTATTATAATGGATGTATTAAATTTGAATGCAATGCATTCGTATCATTGCATACAAAAAACGATTCTGAACGGAGATGATTAATAGTTAGTCTAGACTCTAGAATAGGTATATAAAATTTATTATGCTATATTTAAATTGTAATTTTATAACAATATTTGTTCTTCAAACGTTTATAAACAATAATTGTGCTTATGTATTCCAATAATTTTTGGATGACAGTAAGAACAACTTCTGCGAAATCTTTTATTAAATTTTCAATTACTTTGTCTCAGGCCAATTGTTTTTCTCAACAATTATAAAAAAAATCAAAATCAAAAAATTCGAATACTTCAAATGCCTATAAATAGCTTAAAAGTTGTAAATTTTATTGAAAAGAAAATACCAATTTTAACAAATGGTAAAAGTTTCAAGTTTCTACGGTATATACTTTTTGAATAATAACAAATATTTAAAATCGTATTTTATGCAATTTCGTACAAATTTTAATTTCAGACGTTCATAAAAATGTTTTCTATTTTCAACGTACCAATTAATGCGATAAGAATTTTCTTCGTTAGGTCTACTTTAGATGGACTTTCCCACTTTTTTGATTTTGTTCCCCAAAATTTCACAATCTAGAATGAAACAAATTGGAAACATAAAAATCAGCAAAAGTTAATTTTTGATAGTTAATAAATTAATAAAATTTAAAAAATATGAGAAAGTCGATTTCAAGAAGACTTTGCAACGAAGTCAAATCAGTTTTCAAAATTCTTATCGCATTAATTGATCGATCGGTACGTTGGAAATAGAAAAGGTACACATTTCTATATTTGACGTGTGATAGATAGAAATGGAAAATCATGGCTACAATTCTCTTAATGCGGCTCGGACAGCTTTTGTAAGAAAAGTTCTATACGGAAAATCGATGGCCCCATAGTAGTCTTCGATACAGGTTTAACCTAAATGAATGGAGAAGATTACGGCACAATGATGAACTCCAAAGACATTTTTGGAAACCGAATACAGTTATAGAGAGATGGCCAAATGATGAAGACCAAGTTGGGCAGACCATGCTCGACGTATACCAAGAACGATTGAAGAAGACCTAATTGGAAAAAGACGGTCTGGTTGACCTAAGCTGAGATGGCAAGATATGGTGCCAAGAAAAAAATTATAAAGATAAAGTGAACTACCATATGGAAAAAACAGTGGTGGTAAAGTTTATATTTAGAAGTATAGTCTTAAAGGCCAAATTTATGAAATAAGAAGAATAGAGTTCAAAAATATTACCTTAGCTCATCGACGTAGTAATCGAGATTATCGTTTTAGGATGTATTTTTTCAGTTTGGATTTTTTGAATGTTTATTATCAAATAACGAACTTACCGAAGTCCGTTGACGAAAAACTTTTCAGTCACATAGTCGATGCAATTTGAGTTCTCGAACGCCAAATAGAATTTATACTCCTTGTCCAACATTTGGAAACACTTATCCGATCTGGGACACTTCAAATGTCCGCACATACCGTACACGTCTACTGATATGTATTTGGCCAACTCCCTAGCGTATTGCAGCCTTCCGTTTTCAGTATAGCAGTTCGACACAAACCACGCCACTTTTTTCGTCTTATTGAAAGCGTAGTTCTTCTCCAGCTGCTCGACCTGTGTCACTGACGGATCGTAATAGGCCCATCGTTCGTACGGTGTCACGATGTCGCTGTCGTGTCGATAAGTGGCTGTCCAGTTGAACACGTCGTTGTAAGTGATGAGTTCCGTATGGTATGGTGACTCCAGGAGGTATAGAATCCATACCTTCACAACGTGAACAAATAAAACAAATAAAAATCTACCATCAGACATGATGTTAGATTTCACGAGTCGGTTACCAGAGTTGAATGATATCCTTAGTACGGATATGTCTATACAATTAACTTGAAAGCATCGGTTACTATGATATTATAATTCAAAAACGAATATTGGTTGAGGTCAGCGTAGTAATAGTCAGTTTTATTGTAAGCGTAACAGATGTTTGATGGACTTTTGATATTTTCCAAAATACGAATATAAATTATGAACAATTCGTCTTTAACGTAGTATTTCTGAATCATCTATATTGTTTAGCTACGAGTCGATAGATAGGACCACTGATAATAGGATATTACAAAATCAATGCAGTGGGACCGAAACACCGAGTGTAGTTTTCGGAACACTGATTTTGTTGGATAACGTACGATACGAGTATACCTATATATTTCTCGTCATATTAAATGTAAATCTTTATATTACTATGATAAAAAAACGTATAAGTTGTATTATTATTTTTAATCAATCTATCAATGTAATACGGAAATGTATATTTTTGCGAAAGAAAGTGGAAAACGATTATGGTATTTAATATTTACGTTCTTACTTGATTTCTGGTTTTCCTATGACCGGGATGTGAAAAATGATCACGGAACAAAATTGCGTCCGCATCTAGAGCTTCCGATTTTTTACTTGTAATTTTGCATCTATTCACCGGACATTGTTTGGATATAAATTCGCTTTGTCCGTCCTCCACCATCCAATTACTTAGACCGTTGTAGAGCAAAATTGTCTTCATCGGTTCTTCGTCGTACTGATAATTGGGTGGCACAAACATGAGTTGATCTTCTACACGATCGCTATCTTTTTGTTCCTCAGGCCATATTTGACTAGTTCTCTGTCCATTCTTAGGATTTATTTGAGCTTGAATTGGTCGTAGTTCGCCTTCTAACGTAATGGATAACCATAATTATTAGAAACATAATTTTTTTGGTGATAACAATAATAGTAAAATTATATGTTTATTTGAAATTCAGCAATAAGATACTATAATCTTTAATCATGTTTATATGTTTATGGTTATAGTAAAAAAGGATCAAAAGTGTTAATAAACTTTGCAGAATTAAAAGTTTTCGTAGTTTGCAATAGTTTGCATGTTGTTTTACATAAATAGTTTGAGTCATATTTTATATCATCATAATTTTTTTATTTGAAGATATTAAGTATGTATTTTTACTACTCATGAATTCTTATGATTTGTACAGAAAGTCCAAAAGTAAACTAATCAAGTTTTAATTTAATGTGCCATTTTTTTTTTTAACTTCTAGTAATTTGATTTTTTTTTTAAAATATAAATGTATTTGGATTTTCAAAAGAGCGTTCTATACTACTTTTAATATAGGTAGCTCCATTCTAACACTTGTTGATTTAATGATTTATTACATTAATATTAATAAATATCAATGATTTATTTACTTTTAAAATACCATGGTAACTGTGACGTCGGATTTTCATCTGGTTTCGTCATTAAAGAATCGGATGTCGTAGGTAGAATTGGTGATCCTAAATATTGTAGGCTCTGTAAATTCAAATTTTTCTAAATTATAAAATTATTCAAACCCAAATATGATTTTGTTTCGAATTATACAACACAAATATTGAATAATTCAGTGATTAATTTTTTCTAATACCTAATCGATTACATGATTAGACTATATTCAATTGCACGTAATCGATGGAAAAACGAATGGGAATCGAATTCCAATAGTATGTCGTTTTCAATAATTATACAATTTCAGAATATTAGGGTTTTACCGTTGCTCAAATTAATTTTATTTTTCACTATGTTTTTGTTTTATCGTCAAGAGCACGATGAAAAAGTTTTTCAAAATATTAAGCTCAATCTAAATTTAATATTATTAAATTTATAAATCGTTTCTAATTTATATTAAAAAACAAAAATAAAATATCATTGTATTCTCTATACTTACCAAATAAGTTGTCACCAAAATGTTTTCACAATACCGTGAGAATAGAATATCTGATCGTCATTAAACTTTAAAAGTAAAACGAATATAGATTCAAAATAGTAAGTTTCAAAAAATCAATTAAGATCATCAACGGATTTTAGGACACGATTCAACTTCCGATGGAGTAGGTTTCTTATTCTGAAATCTTTAGATTCATCCAACAATTATACGAAAAAAAAAATGGTGTATTATGGAATTTTAAGAATATGATGATAATTAATTATGGCAAAAGATTTATGTTAGTTAAAAAGTTTTATTACGATCATTTGTATTGGTAAGTTGGGCCAGGAAATCAAACAATACTACATATAATCCGTGCTGATATTACCTTTATGTGTGGTATATATTAAATAAATTTAATGTTCACTATAGACTACATTTAGCTCGGAAGCCGAGTTTATTGTTTACGCTTAATTTGTTTACCCCACGGACTAAGATATACAGGACTGGTATCGAAAACAATATCAGTGATCCCCAAATGTTTCCAAAGGTACAAGTGTAGTACCCAGCGCCATCTATTTTATAAATTACACATTAATCATAATATTCATTGTACAATGTACACCGGCAAACTTTTTGCAAAATTATTAAATTTGATGTTTTCTTTAAAATTAACATAAATTATTTTAATAACTAAGGGTATATTTATTTGATGCTTACTAATTAGTACAAATTACGGAAGCAATTTAAAGTTTGAAAAATGTTGATATTTCATAACATAAATAATCTTATGTAGGTAGAGATCATAGACATATTATTAATAATTAATATGCATATGGTAGAGATGAAACTATTAGAATTAATAACAGAATAAATAACAGTGTATATTTTATGAAAAAAAAAGAATATTAGCGAGTTGTAATAAAATTAAATATAACAAATTAGCAATACAATAAATTATAGAAAAACATTACCTAACTTAGTTTATTTTATTAAAATAATAGAAATGAAATAAAATTGTAGATTGTGTATTTGTTTACCTATTAATAGGTATTACAAAATTTAAATATTATAAACATTAAGTGTTAACCAATTTAGCAAACTTTTTTTTTTCCATTCATTTTGGGTTTATTTTTATTACTAATTAGGAAATATTGTCTCATTTTCATAATTATGAAATGTGTGACAGGACTTCTTTCTTGTGTATTTTATCTGTAAACTAAGAAATAGTATTCGTTTAGCAATAGGTTCACTAAATAACTGTTTTCTAAATGGTTCAGTAGTTAATGTACTTTTTCCGGATGGGTCTGGTAAATCAGGAGTTACACTATTATAGTTTTCAGTGATATAAATTGATGTATCAAATATTGATGGAATAGCTCCCTTTTTTAACCCAACCAAATATCTTTTGACCTATAGGTAGTTAATAATTATGTTACAGAAATACAAAATATTTAAACATATTCAAATATTATGTAAAATTCTTAATTTTACTTTTTCCAAATCATTAGATCCATTATAATGAGTTCTCAAATCATCATTAGAAAAGTGCTCAGCGCAGACATAAACCACTTTACGATTTGAATTACCATTTACTTTTCGAATAATTTCGTTCCAAGCATAAAAATCTGAGTCTCGAAATTTAAACAACTGAACAGCTTGTTTGCTTTTAACACTCGAGCACGAAATCACCGAATATTGACGAGGCATTTTAAAATCAGATGAACCATGACAAAATAGATTTATATTTTATATTTTCTATTTGATATTTTCTATCTTGTCATGAGATGAACAACAAACCAACGTTACGACAGTCAATATACGCTACTAGAATGCGCTAGTAACCACACCTGTACCATTAGAAACATTTTAGGACCAGCCTTCTACTACCCCCCGGCCATGTCGATACCAGTTCTGTATATCTTAGTCCGTGGTTTACCCTTTCAACGATAGCGAACGCCTATTATTGAAACGAGCAATTTTAAATTTAAATATTTTAATGAACAATGTCCAAATACTTTCGTATTTTCGTGATCTAATAAAATTTATTTCACAGTCGGCACATAAAGTAATTATGAGTCAGCCATGTTCAGATGCAGTATGATAAAATTATAATAATAAAAGTAAACACGTAAACACATAAACTTATCACGAAAAAATTTATTGAAAACAATAAATTATACGTTATTTGACTTAAATTTGTGTTGAAATATCATGTATTTATACATACAAAATATTTAATGTTCACAATATCTAATTGCCATGAATAAAATTAAAAATCGGAACAGCTGTGCAAATACGAATACATAAATATTTTTCGTATTACTTATTATAACAGGGAAAACATAGTGTACTTGTATGCAATAATTGTGATGGTCTAAAATTGCTAGTGAGTATGACTTTTGTTAATATTTAGAACGTTATTGAATTTTATTTACAACAGTTGTTTTGGGTGTTAATATTGCAGGTATTTCAATATTCATTATTGTGCATTTCGTGTATAAACTTTGAAAAAATAATGAAAATAACTTCTAATAAATGTTTCATTCCTGATAGCAATAGTCATATTCAGCAACAAAATCATGAAGACTTCAGGTGGACTTCAGTGCCCAGGAGTATTTGTGGATCTAGATCCAAAAGCTGTAAAAGATTGTTCACCGATTTGTTCAAATAATTGCGAGAATAAATTTGGTAATGGGAACGTTTATTATGGTAATTGTATTTTACGCCAAGACGCTGGTGGTAATGTATGTCAGTATTGCGTACCAAATTAAAATATTACAATGGCCTGTTTATAGATAATGTATTTTATAATTTGCATTCAATTATGATACATACAATCTTAAAAAATGAAGTACAAAATTCAAATATAATAAAAACTATAAGACTTTATATAACATTGATTCAATATGATGTAATATATCGGTTCTTACAGAAATTGTCAATATTAAAATACATGACTGTCAGGTTATTATTGTAATTATTAATTAATTTAGGTATATAAAAATAAAATAAAATTAAAATATTTTTATTTATTTTTTTTGTTTTTCTATTTTAATCCAAAATCACCTAGTCAGAAGAAGATATTGATGTACCCACTTTAATTATTGGGGATTCAGATTACCAGACAATAGTTTAGTTTGGTATAATTCATATTCCAGCGGATCCGAAGGATGATGTTGAATTGTTGCTAGAAACGTCACCTGAGAATCCTCATTCATCATTCCTAAAATTATTATTAGGTAATAAGTTTACCAATAATTATAAGGGTAAAGTCACGCTTTTTATTTTATTAAAAGACATCTATTAACTCGTCTACAAAACCACGTAAGTGTTATTTATTTTTATTTTATATCTACAAGCTTGTGTAAACTCCCCTAGATGGCGGCGTATGTAATTGACGCTATCTGGGGAAAGATGTGGTTATGTTCTTTTTTTTTAGTTAGTAAATTGACGTCGTTGTCGTTACACGGTACATGTGTATATTCGACGCGTTTTCGACGTTTTCGTTACTGTTGTTGTCAGTTGTTTTTAATAAATCGTTTTTCATTGTTATTTCTCCTCGAAGGGGGGGGGAAGTTAACACTTGTAGGCCAAACATCCCATCTGGCACAGTTGAAGACTATTTTATTTTATTTATTAATTTATTTATTACATACAGACTGGGTTTGCGCTCAGAGGAAAAGGTATATATAACATAACATTTATTAGAAGTTTCATTTTTGCTGGCGTTATATCGTTTTATTTCAAAATTATTTTTTCAAAGTTTTATATACGAAATGCACAATAATGAATGCTTAAATGTCTGCAACATTAACACCCAAAACAACTGTTGTAAAAAATTCATAACGTTCTAAATGTTCACAAAAGTCATACTCACTAGCAATTTTAGACCATCACAATTATTGCATACAAGTACACTATGTTTTCCCTATTATAATAAGTAGTACGAAAAATATTGATGTATTTGTATTTGCATAGCTGTTCCAATTTTCAATTTATTAATGACAATTAGATGTGAACATTAAATATTTTTTATGTAAATATACAATATAATAAAAATAATGGTTATTAAAACAACAAGTATTAACTCATTTATAGCTAATTTATATAACTAATTCAAGTATTTTTCTCAGCCAAATTTTTTTTATCAACCAATTATAAAAACAGAAAATTAAAAAAAAATCAAATATTTCAAATGCCTTTAAATAGCTTAAAAATTAGTAAAATATTTTGAAAAGAAAAAAGTTTAAATAAAACGTCAATCCAGACAACTCGTAAAAGTTTCAAGTTTCTACGTTTTATAATAAACTAGTTTTTAAACTTGTTACATTTGTAAGTTAATATTATTATGATTGAAATGATTAGCACAGGTGAAGTAATAAAACAATAAAACTGGACTTAAATTCTTAGGTATGTAATTAAAAGCATTACATTTTTCGTTTGATTAGAGTAATTAGTAACATTTTATAAACGAAGGGTTCTTGGTAGGCTCTGTAAATTCATTATAATAGAATACATATTTTAGTATAATGTTTTAACAACTCAAGTACATACACATTTCGTGTTGTAGTAATTTAAAAACAATTATGTCGTTATATGATTTCGTACTTTCTTAACACATAATACATTATAATATGTATTGTTGAATCATATTGGTGATCTTTTGAGTAATGAAATTGTATTCCCGCGTAATTTTTAGCTATTAGTTTATCTTATTAATCATTAAAGCTTACCTGTGCGTTGCCATGTTCCGGGGTTTCTGATTTCTCTTTGCTAAAATGCAATTGCCCCGAGAATTGTTTTTCTTTTACTAGCCAACAGGATTCATAAACGCAATAGAAGACTGCTATAGAAACGACAAGGATAAACAATAGATATAGTAACTGTCGTAACTGTCTGTATCCCACATTGATGTTCGTACTCATGTTTTAGTTTCAAATAGTAATTATTATTATTATTTATCTATTTCAGCATAATCAAATAACATATAATCTTATTAAATTAAAATGCAATATGGCCGGGTGTTGCATTTATTGGTTCATTTATGAAAGTTCGAAGTATAGCCCGGTGTAGGTATTCAAAATTTGCGATTCATAAATGTAAATATAGCTACACTTCGTTTGAACGAGAACATAATAATCCGGTTTTAAATACTTTCAGTCATACGAAATGAATTTAAAAACTCTAATAACACTATTGTATAACACGGCTAATACCATTTGTTATAATATCCAATGTTTAGACAACTGTGTACAAGATAGTCAAAGTAGCGGGGAGTTGATACCCGCGTAAATGAAAGCTATATATTATTAATAACATTATTTTTTTCAAATGTGACGCATTAAAATTTACGATTGTTTCCAACTATAATTTTTCTATACAAATATATACTATAGGTATCTATAACAATGGTAGGGTGTATTTGTACGATATATATAGTTTTTGCTGCAAAACTACAGTTTTTAAGAAGTGAAAATATCGATTTATGTTATTCAATTACATTATTTGCTGTCGAACTATTACGTCCGGGAGAATAATATCATCAGTACTCAAAATGTAATTTGAATGTGAATGGCGTGCGCTTTGTGTAAACAACATACCTATATATAGCATCACCGTAAATTTTTACTTCAATTTATACTAATGTTGATTATTTTTATTGATTGGTATTATTTAATCTGAATTTTTCAGTAATAATCGAACAATAGTAAACCAGTCTTCTTCTCAAGTCTTAACTGTCAACCTGTTACCTACCTAACCTATTATACTTTCCATCAAATTTTCCATCCTTAGTTCTGGATTTTTTTTTGTTTTATGATCAGTCATTATTATTGTTCCCCTTACATTGTATTAATTTCTGAACTCAAGATAGTTATGTTGTGTTTAAAAAAAAAAAAAGTTGTACTATTTTATATTTATGGTATATAATATGAAATCACTCTTCACACAATATTAAATACACAAAAATTATAATAACGTATACATTGTTATACATATACCCATATATACATCGGTCAATTGATGGAACAGTTATTTTTCTTTAACATAAAGTGTTAATCGTGCAAAGGATTTGATATGGCAATCAGATTTTTAAGTTGTTTATCCGCGAAATATCTATCTCATAACCATGGTGGATCAATATTTATCTAAATACTTTGGTGAAAGCGCCAAAATAAATCTGATTTATCTGAATAAAAATTTCCTTCCGGACTCCTATATATGAAGTGTATTGTGTATGATACAACCGTAATTCAAGTAGGTACGTTGAAAATGTTCAAATCAACAGAATATGTTTGTTTCAAAACTATTATTAGTAGAATCATCTGGTTGCTATGGCAAGTTAAATTACATCAATCAATGTCAATAGCACCGCGTGTTCTTGCTAGGCAACACAAGATCATTTCAGGGGGACCAATTTTGATATAATTTTTGAAATAACAGAACATACATATTTTCTAATCGTAAGTCTTACATGTAAATTAAACTAAGTAAGCATTAAAATTATGTTGAAAATGTCTTTTACTTTCAAAGCATTCATAAACTCGGTATAGTTTAAGGTTAATATTATTTCATTATCATTACTATACATTTTATTTTATTCATACAATACTATATAGATATTAAGCACAATGTTGACAAATATTTTCTTCTAATTAGGTACATTTTTACCGAAATAATGGCACAGATAGGTGGTATACTATATACTTAGAACTTTTTACACAAACTATGATAGGTAATAGTTATTATTTTCTTATAAGTTATCATAGGTATTCGCTTACGCGTCTATTTACATAGTCTGGTCGTATTTTTTTTGTATATCAAACTATTACAAACTAAACACGGTGGTATTTTAACTTCATCGAGTTGTAAAAAAAGCTTGATTATACATATCATAAAAATGGATCGTTTCCGTGCTCTCTAGTCCTTTCACTGCTATGGACGCACATATGCGTCTTTTCATTTTAGAAATCAACAACAGTTATTTTCATTGATGTGATAATATGAACATGTAGTAAATGATTTGAGAAATCCAAAGAGATAATAAAAATAAAAATCTGACAATTATCAAAAAAGTTATAAGCGAAATAAAATATTTTATTTTCCAGGGTTCCCAAACTAGCATTAACTAATGATAACCGAAATATTTCAAATCAGATTTTTGATTATGCTGTGCAGGCATGCAGTAATTACTCGCATATCTAACTATCTTGTTTTAAATATTATTACTATATCAATGTAATAATATTGCACTGATATTATATAATTATATTATTAGTACATTTTGAGAAACCCTAGCTAAGAGTTATACAATTAGCAATAACTTGGTAAGTTTTGGTCGAATTTTTTTTTTTAAATTTTTTCAGATTCAGTGAATGTATATCTATCTTTTTAAGGTGGAAATACCAGTTAAATAATTTATGAAATATAATCAGCACAGAGCAGTTGCATTAATTTTTATGGTCAGCAGTGAAAGAGCTAGACAACAGTCAAGTGAGAAACCGGGCAACAGACGAAAAAATAATAGGGCACAATCGGCCAATGCAATGTACGCGAAACGTCAGGCTACCCTATTCCGGCTTCGTCCGATGATACATTATCCAATAAATAATAAAATGCAATTTTAGGGAAGACCAAATAGACGGTGTACGTGTGGGGAGGGTTTAAGAATACATATACATATACACGTGTGTATGTTGATTATTGCGCCTAAAATCGTCGTGAATAAAAAAATATCACTTTGTTATCACAGGAGGTAGCAAACAATAAGTTGTGCAATATGGTATTATTTTATAACAATAATAATTAATTATAGCCTACATCGACGTTATATCGTCATCACCACCTATACATGTACAAATTATGTACTTACAACCATTTTTGTTGCTTTCAATCCACAATGTGTATATTATGTACAATATTAATGTATCTTATACTATAACGTATAATATTTATATTACTACAATTTTCTACATGATTATTGCGATAAATAAAATAAAAATAAAAAAAGTTCAATAGGTCTAAATATATTTACTATTCAGTCGATATGATGATAATTTACTTAATAATCGTAATAAAAATAAATAATAATAATCAATATATATGTCTATATATATATATATTACACGAAACTTTAATAAATATTAATGTACTATTTTCCGATGGAAGACAATTAGATGGAATTTCACGAACATTTCCCCGGCAAACATATTATATACGGTGTTCGTCGACGCGTTCAATATATATCATCAAGGTATAAATACCGGTCGTAATACCGTCACGTTGCTAGCGTGCTCGTTCGGGTCCACCATCGATTAGCACCATCAACCCGTCGTACCCATCGATGTGATGCGGTGCCGGGGGGGGGATTGCAGGAGGGGGGCAGGGTATTTGAAAGTACAATATTTTTGATATATACACGTGGAAATGGGGGGAACGCGAGTTAGAGGTTGGGGCGAGCGGCTGTCAATGTCATACGTCACCACCGTGGAAATTCTTCCGGCGGCCCCTGCGACGTCTCCGCGAGGCGTTCGACATGCGTACGTGCGGCGGCGGCGGCGGGGCCGGGGGCTCTTGTTTACGCGCGGTCGGCCGCGGCTGCACGCGCCGCGGCGGCTTCTGCGCCGGCACCGGTGGCGCGCTTTCGGTGGCCGGTGCCGGGGCCGCGCCGCCGGGTGCCCAAAAGTCGATGTCTTCGGCGGGCGGATCACCGCCGGGACGGCCGGTGCGACGGCGGCTGCGACGGCGGCGCCGGCGTCTGGTGATGATTTCCAGCGCAGCGGCGGCCGCCGGTGGCAAACGCTATTGGCCGCCGCGGACACCCGTCGATCCGTCAACGGCCGACGACGCCGTCTCGCCACCGTCTTCGGACGACTCGATGAACCGGCGCCACGGCATCGCGTTGTTGCACACGCCCGGGCCGCGCCACCAGTCGTTGACGTTCCGGTAGTGCTTGGCCGGCGCCCCGTCGTCGTGCAGCATCGCGCACAGCCGGCAAAAGAACCTCGTGTCGATGAACTCGCCGGTGCCCTTCCACCGGAAGTACTCGTTGTACTGTTCGTCGTCCCTGTCCAACCGGTGCAGGTACTCGGCCAGCCGCTTGGGCGACTCGTAGTCGTCCACGTGCACGTACGACCGTTTCGGCGCGATCCGTTCGTAGTCGTCCCGGTGGCCGCCCATCACGATCGGCAGCACGTTGTGCCTGCAACGCGACGAACAAACATTGTCTGTGTTAATGCGGCTCGGCCAGACTTTGCAAAATAAATCCTGTACAGGAAATCTACTGGCGAGTAGTTTATTAACCGAAATGAACGGAGAAAACTACATCATAATGACGAGCTCCAAAAAGAATTTTTTGAAAACCGAGTACAGGTTTAGAGAGGTTGCCAAACGACCAAGTTAAAGGGCAGTTTATGCTCAGCGCAAACAGGGAACTCTGGTTAGACGGGTGATTGAAGAACACCCTATGGGAAGATTACCATCTAGGTAGACTCAGAAGCGAAATTTGATTTTTACTCATGGGGAAAAGGTTAAGATTATGCCCACAGACCAGTGCGGTTCCCAACCTCTTTGAAGATTTTCAAAAGTCTCGTGCCCCCTTCCTACCTTCCTATCGAAGAAAATTATCATCTTTTTATACACCTTACAACTTACAAGTAATCTATACAATATTTATACAAATATATTATTCATACATGTATAAAAGAATTATTTTGAGGAAATAGAATAGTTCTTGGATTTAGCATATTTTACCAGTTTTAAAAAAATTATTTTGAGCATATTTTAAACTTCTGAGAAACTAAAAATGAGGTCTCTAGTTATAATATACAAATTAGATTAGGTTCTAAAATAAAACATAAAACTTTTTGTATACTATTATATGCTACCATATCTAAACTCTGAATCTTCTATTTGGGCTATATTTGTAGGCACTAATAGGTACATAGTAATGGATAATTAGGTATTCTTGATTTAACATAATTGTTAGTGCGACAAGATGTATCGTAAAAAAATTAGCCAACAGTGAAAATGATTTATATATACGTCACTAATGTCCGGAATAATTCATGACCCTGTACAACCTAGTAATAGTTTCTGTTTATGTACGTTCAGTTAATCATGAGTATTCTTTTTTGATCGATTGTAAAAAAGAAACCCATGTTTGAATTTAATCATTTTACGATATTATTATATTAATCACAGCAAATAAAACAGGGGAACTGTCTATTAACCATTAAATGTAGCTACTTTCACATTAAAATAGTAACAATAAAGTAAATTAAAAAAAAAAAAAAGTAAAACGAAAGGCGGCTCACCACCTTAAAGCTTAGAATACACGTGGTTGCTGGACAATAATATCACCTAACCTCATCGTCGTGGTAATCAAGATTTCTGTTTTGAGAAGTATTCCTATCGGATTTATTTGCGTCTGGACAACAGGAGTAACAGTCGATACAATAATATATTATGAATCGATTGGATACGAATTGGATTTCTTGTGTGTTAATAATAATTAAATAACCAACTCACTGAAGTCCGTTGACGAAAAACTTTTCCGTCACATAGTCGATACAGTTTGAATTCTCGAACGCCAAATAGAATTTATACTCCTGGTCCAACATTTGGAAACACTTATCCGACCTGGGACACTTGAAACGTCCGCACACACCGTACACGTCTACTGATATGTATTTTGCCAACTCCCTAGCGTATTGAAGCCTTCCGTTTTTAGCACCGCAGTTCGACACGAACCACGCCACTTTTTTCGTCTTGTTGAAAGCATAGTTCTTCTCCAGACGTTCAACCTGTGTCACTGACGGATCGTAGTACGCCCATCGTTCGTACGGTGTCACGATGTCGCTGTCGTGTCGATAAGTGGCCGTCCAGTTGAACACGTCGTTGTAAGTGATGAGTTCCGTGTGGTATGGTGACTCCAGGAAGTATAGAATCCATACCTTTACAACGTGAACAAATAAAAAAAAGAACGGGTGGGCCTAACTTTGCTGTACAGTTGGGAGTGGAGTGTACCTCGTTTATAGGATAGGTCATTATTACAATGGATTTGTTAAATTTGAATGCAATGATAGATATCATTGTATACAAATAACGATTCTGAACGGAGTTAATATGTTTGTCTAAAATGTGTATATAATAATATAGTATTTTATATTTAAATTGAATTATAATGCAATTTCGTAAAAATTTAAATTTAAAACAGTCATAACATTTTTCCTCTTAAGTCTAATAGATTTTTTTATATATTTTTGAAGGTAAGCTTATGGATAACCTAGTGTTAAAATTTTGAATCTTAAGTATAAACAGAAAAAAATTTATGAATTTTCAAATACAAAATAACTTGCAAAATATCGCGATTTTAACATATTTTATACAAATTTGAACTTTATGGTCTTATAAAAAAAATTTGAGTGAAACCATCTCTGATATTTTCTAGTGAAGATAAGTTAAGCTTATTATAAACCTTGTATTAAGTTTTCGAGAGTTTTCGGCCAGCCAATTAAATTTTATGGGTGTTTAAAAAAAAAAATTTATAAAAATCGAAAATTTAAACTGTCTATAAATAAGTCAAAATACTTTGAAAACTTAACCATGTATAGAAAACACCAATATAAAGATTTGGTGAAAATTTCAAGTTGTTGCGGATTTTCGTTTTTGAGTTAGAGCATTTTAAAAAAATGTAGTTTGTAAAAATGTGATTTTGCGTAAAATTTCCCGTTTTTTTGTAATTTTTTTATAGTTTTTTTCAATTTTTGCAAAAAGTGTTAAAAAAGTTGGATTTTTGACTTGCCCAAGTACTATCTACATTCACTTTCTTTCAGAAAAGTTGCTGTATAAGCAAATCGAAGCATTTTTACTGCAAAAAAAGTTGTCGTCAGACACAAAAAAAAAAAAATACACATCATTGTAAAATCAATAGATTCCATCACTCCGTTCAGAATCTAAAATAAAAATCTGCCATCAAACAATATATTGTGTTTCATGGGTTGGTTACTATAGTTGAATGATATCTTTAGTGTGGATATGTTTACATGTAATTAATTTAAAAGCATTGATAGCCGATATCATTGTAACCGAAAAACGCATATGGGTAAAGGTCAGCGTAGTAACAGTATCTACAGTTTTATTACGTATAAATATATAACAAACAATTATATTATTATATATAATAGATTTTCGATGGACTTTTGGCATTTTCCGAAATACGAATGTAAATTATGAACGATTTTGTCTTTAGTATTTCTGAGTAACCTCTATTGTATAGCTATATGAATCGATAGATAGGACAGTTGATATAATAAAATCAATGCGGAGACACGACGTAATTTTCAATACACTGATTTCGCTGGAAAGAGTCTTGACGTTAACAACGTACAATATAATATATTATATAATCCATATAATCCATAGCAGTGCGCATAGGGCGTGCCTGGGTACTACCCGAAAAATTATATCATACCTTTTTTTAGCTATTATATCGACATATACTATACAACGTTAAATGAGGGCTTATACTTGGTAAAATTTCCATCATTTCGTAGTATCCGTAAAATGAGAGCCAAATGAAAAGTTTAATTGAGTTCATTTTTGGAAATCATTAGAAAATATACGAATACCATTATAAATTGTAATAAATATATACTTAAATAAAAATTTGACTTATATATTTTTTAGTAATTCATACTATAATATTATGAAGCCGAAGTTTGTTTGTTTGGATAAACGTGCTAATCTCAGAATCTACTGGTTCGAATTGAAAATTTTTTTTGTTGGATAGTCCATTTATCGGAGAAGTCTATAGGCTATATAAAATTACACTATACGACCCATTGGAACGAAATATTCATAAAAAATGTTAAGTCCAAAGAGTAAAAAATTTATTTTGCTATTTAAAAATGCCATAACTAGTTACCAAGGTGATAATTTATGTTGATTTTATGATGAATAATAATTACACAGGAAATGTTGCGAATCGTTATGATAACCAAAATAACATTACATAATACAATAGTCGTAATAATAATAATCGTTGTCTAGAAGAACTAATTCAAGCTCTAAAGGATGGCTGATATATTATTTTGGTTGTCTTACCAACTCGACACTTTTCCTGGATACTTTATAATTTATATTCATCATCATAAAATCAACATAAAAATGTTACTTTGGTAATCAATAATGAAATAAAAATTATACCAAAATAGTAAAGGTAACAAACCATGGCTAGGCTCTGAAAAATGTAAGGTACTTAGTATTCCATTAAAAACTATGACCTCGACCAAGAATGTTTCGTGCAAAGCCGGATGGTTCAGCTAGTATTATTATAAAATGAATTTAAAACTCCCTTATTGAATCAATAATATTTTTGTGTTATCGAGTATTGAAAGACTCTAATGGGGAGAGAGGGGGAGGGCAAATCCCTCTCTACATAATAAGTTATATTTTCTAGGGTACCCCTTGAACTAGGCACGCCTATATTTATATTTTTCGCTAAAATTATACCGTAATAGTAATTTGATAACGAAACGCGAAAGATATACTATAATTTTTAATCAATAATTATAAGCAAACGACTATTTTCGTGAAAGGTAGCGGAAAAAGCGTATTGTAATACATTTACGATTTTACCTGTTTGCTGGTTTTTCTATGACCGGGATGTGAAAAATGATCACGAAACAAAATTGCGTCCACGTCTGAGGCTTTTGATTTTTTACTTGTAATTTTGCATCTATTCACCGGACATTGTTTGGATATAAATATGCTTTGCCCGTCCTCCACCATCCAATTACTTAGACCGTTGTAGAGCAAAATTGTCTTCATCGGTTCTTCGTCGTATTGATAATTGGGTGGCACAAACATGAGTTGATCTTCCACGCGATCGCCATATTTTTGTTCCTTAGGCCATATTTGACTAGTTCTCTGTCCAGTCTTAGGATTTTTTTGTGCTTTAATTGGACGTAGCATGCCATCTGGTGTAATGTAACGAATAATAATAATTATTAGAAACATTTTTTTCTGGTAATAACAATAATAATAAAATAATTTATTTATTTGTAATTTATCGATAAGGTGAAATTATAATCTTTAGTCGTTTTTAATTTACTTTGTAGTTGTATTTAGTTTCTTTAGTTTGTATTTTATATAAATAGTTCA
Source organism: Chaitophorus viminalis (assembly GCA_025469195.1). Taxonomy (NCBI): domain Eukaryota; kingdom Metazoa; phylum Arthropoda; class Insecta; order Hemiptera; family Aphididae; genus Chaitophorus; species Chaitophorus viminalis. Next base: position 23,892 of record JAIPRK010001094.1, read on the forward strand.
GACGACATTTTATTTTATTATACTTATTTGTCAATAATAATTATAAAGTTTTCAACAATAAGTTATTGACATTTCACGATTTTTTATGATTCATACACAAAATTCGAAAGTAGGTAACACTTTTATTAAAAATTTTGTAAATTAAAGTTTTATGATTTAAAAGTTAAGATTAATTCTATTTTAATCTAAACTTAAATTTTTAAATTAAAAATTAATCATACTTTAATTTAATGGACCATTTTTGTACACTTTGGTAATGGTAGTATTTTATAATCATAATTGTTCTTTTAAAGAGTGTTTTTTATGAATTCAAGTACCTATAACTTCATTCTAAACCTCGTTGATATAAAATGTATTATATATACTGTATTGTAATACAATATATTAAATATCAATAATCTATTTACCTTTAAAATACCATGGTAACTGTGACGTCGAAATTTCAACTGCTTCCGTCATTAAAGAATCGGATGTCAAAGGTAGAATTGGAGATTCCAAGTATTGTAGATTCTGTAAATTAAAATTTTCCAAATTAATATAAAATCATTCAAATTCTGTTACAAACTATTAAACTCAAATATTGAATTATTTAATGATTATTATTTTCTAACACATAATAGGCGATAAGATATGGATATGTCGTTTTTAACTAGGTATGAAGATATATATTCTGATTAATCTTTTCGACCGCGTTTTTAAATTTAACTAATGCTTACGAATCGTGTTCTATATGAATCGAATTCATAATCATAATGATATTTCAAAATAAACCAATAATTATACAGCAATACATTTACATACTCGTATTTACTGAAGTATATGAAGCTTACAGCCTTGGTGTAAGATCATCGTAAAAATATTAGAATGGGGCGTAGCCTCATTACAATTCACAACTTTAAGATATCAGGTTATCTGAAGACAAGATATTTAAATGGTCAAACGTACGTATCCATTACAAAGCCATTTTCCTTTAACTACACAATTCCGTTCTAAACAGAACTTGACTGTTACCAGAATATTTAACTCAAATTTTCCGCAAAAGTTACTACTTCACAAGTAGTTTTTAAATATACATATAAAGACTCGAAACAAATTTAATCATACTAATAGTTGGATAAATTTCTATAAAGCTATATACCTAATATGCGTATTATCCTTTTTTTTTATAATAATACGTTAATTAATGTATGTATGTGATGTACAAATATAATTACATACACTCAGTAAAGTGGCTCTCATTCATTTTATATGTCTACGTCCCTGATTACCATATCAATTTCTAGTAAGTTGTTACTTTAAGTCTATAAATAACAAATATACATTTTTTCGACCCGTATAAAGATATTATTTTACTTGATCTACAAAAACAAATGTTTAAAATATCATTATATTAATAATAAAATCTCTAAATCTAGGGTGTTAGTGGAACCACTATACCAAAATAACAAATTGCAAGTTCATACGATCTGTGGTTTTTTGAGATGTAGCGACGATCAGTGGAGTCAGTGGTATTATTGAATAGGATTATATAACATAACATATTAACGGTAAAATATTTATTACATTAATTTTAACATAATCTTTATCAGTAAAAACTCGTATTGTTTTATTCACTGACTCACAACTTACGTGTTATACGGTTATTTAGCTTGAGCTGTACAGTGTGTATCATTGGCACCTTGTAAAACTCAGCGACAGCTGATTGCTGACAGTGAAACCCATTCTGTATAATTTGAGCGCGAGGAATGTAAATATTTTGTTTTAAAGTTTAAACAATCTTCAAAGAGGTGTTATTATGAATACTATACAGTGTATAGCAGGGACGGATAAACAATGAAAAAGTGAGAGGGAGCTAAACGAAAAAATGTACTTAAAAAAAACGTTCATACATGGTTTTAAAATAATAATCATAATTAAATTTAAATTGCACTTTTATTGCATAGATAACAAAATATATAAAATACGTCGGAGAAAGTGTAAAATATTTGTTTAATATTTGTTTGTAATGTTTTTTAGCTGTGCTGAGATATTACATTTTTTTTCGAAGTGATGCTTTTTTGAAATGGTGATAATGATTCAATGTGTAGAAAAAGTGTAGGAAGGGGTGCTAAAATAGATGTAGCCCACGGGCATCAAATCTCTAAGTACTGCCTTAACACGTTTACCACCCAAGACCTTTTTGAAAATCTTGGAACAAACCCAAACCCCCTATGATTCATTTCTAGTTTCATCTCGTTATCACGTGGTTCTAACAAAAAACCACGTACATCGATAGATGATGTAGGTAGCGCTTAATAAACCATTATGCTATGATATTTGTTTGAAGAAATCCAAGCACGCAATAAACAATTGAAAATCATATACTGAGTGTCACATATGTGTGACATGGGTTTTTTTTAAAGAGACCCCATGTGGCCATGTCACATATATGTGACACATGGCGGCGAAAATACACAGATACCTATTATTTAATTTAATAATAAAATAATGAATTAATTTGACCAATCCACTTTATCTTCCTAGACGACCTTGAAAGTATTAATTTTTATAATATCTATAATTACTATAAATATTCCTATAATTACGTTCTCAATATCTACAGGTCTTCACGAATGTTTAAAACGACCAAATGTCAATCCGTTCAAATGCCAAAACGTCCTTACGTTATCATAGGTTGAAACACACGATAAATGTTGTATAGAAAAATAAGAAATATAAGATCAAACGTTGTAGTAAGAAGTTAACAGTTTTATCATTTAAGATACATCCACTTTGGTTTTGATTTAAAATTGTGGCCAAACAATTTTTAGTAATCCGTATATACTTAGTTGAATAAATTGAAAATTAAAGTAATTTTCTAAAGATGTTAAGTAGCTAAGAGGGGGTACAATCCCCATAGACCCCCCTTAAGTTAAGTACACACATAGGTATGCTATATATCTACAAAGTAATTTCAATACGATTATTGCCTATTACTTATTAGGAACCATGTGATGAGTACTGACGACCTATATTCTCATATCCGTATATAGATGCGCACCATGTACGTCCTACATTCATAATATGTAATATATTATAATATACTGTTCTTCAATAGTTCGTTCAACATTGCAGACAAATATCGAACAATATTATGTTTATTCATCTGTAGTGTAATTATTTGTTAAAATTGTAGAAATCATGACGATGGTACGTAATTAAAATTATAATACAGCGTGCATTTCGTTTGGTGATCACGGTTAGATTAATATAATTAAATTGTTTGATGGTTTAATTGTATATTCTCTATGGTTATGTCACAATTAACAACAGTCACGAGTCGGTACAAATGGCACATAAAGTATATAGTTGTGTATTCTTCTACTTGTACAGTTGTAAAAATCGATTGTCACTTGTAACTAAAAATGGTGATAGTAAAATAATAAATACTAAATATGAAATGTATTTAAAATTGATGTAATCCGAGTTAGTCAATATATATATTGTTAGGATAGTAATCAATATATATTTCAAATAAAAATCATCGAATAAGCAAAGGTAATATTATTATAATTACAGTTTTTTTACAAACTGTCGACAAATATTTAATACATAATTTATGATTGATAGTGTCATCGCGGGTAAAGTAATAAAACAATAATACTGGACTTAAATACTTAAGTATAAACTTAAACGCTTAGACACAATTTGGGGGGAGGGGATAAAAGAATTTGGAGGAGCTTAACCTATCTAATATTAAAAGAAGCCCATCCAAAAATTTGTATTTTATTGAAATCTTCAATCCTCATTTAATATGCATAATACAGTAAACATTGTTTAAAAAAATTATTTTCTAAAGTTTAAACAACGATTCATTCATGAATTTTCCATAGTAAGTATTGGATACACACACATGCTACAGCCTACAGAACATAATAATATATGTTTAATATAATAGTATTGTTGATCAGTAATTGCAATACAACTTTGTAATCTCGAATCGATTACAATAAACTATAATATACAGTGGCGGTCAAACGGGGAGTTAAGATAAACTCTCCTATGACCTTTTTCAATATTTAATATTATATATTTTTGATAAATATTTATCAGAAAAAAAAAAAAAAGGACGGATGGGCTTCACTTTGCTGTACAGAGTGGAGTGCACCTCGTTTATAGGGGGCAAGACCCCGTTCGCCCAAAAATGACCATTCGCTTTTTGCTCACGTCTCTTTTCGCCCAAGAATATTATATAGCACTTTCCAACCAAATTTTTATAATACACACATTGAGAAACATTTACTTTAAATTAATATAATAATAAATTAACATAATAATAAATTTGTTATGTTTAAATTATTTATTTGTGTTAATTAGTTTTATATAGCCAATATAGCCAATGCTAAAGCATTACCCAGAGAGTACTATGAGGAGGCGGCTTCTCTTACTCTCCAAAATTGTATTGTGTTTTTGTACATTAATATAATTATTAATTTTTATATAATACAAGAATAAATTTTTATCAAACTATTCTATTTAATATTATATTAACACAATTTTGATGATTTATACTTTTGATAAAAACTTACTTATATTATATAAAAATTATATTAATGTATAAAAACACAATAAATTTTTGGAGAGTAAGAGAAGCCGCCTCCTCGATAGTTAGATATAAATAATTTAAAGTAAGTGTTTCCCAAAGTGTGGATTATAAAAATTTGGTTGGAAATTGCTATTAAATATTCTTGAGCAAAAAGGGAAAGTAGTTTTAAAATGGCCGTTTATCATTTGCGCACCTTCTGTTTACCTGTGCGAAAATATCGTACATCATATGCGCATCAAAATCAGTTCAAATAGGCATCATTTTTATATGTACTCAAAAGTCAAAATATTATTATATAATATTATAATGTACCGATTACCGAACCGTTTACGTCTCGTGTGTCACGCGTACGTCTCGACTGCGTCTAACGAGTTTTACTATTCAATAATCAACTCATTTTTTTTTTTTTTTTTGAGGCATCGATGACGCTGCTGGAACTTGATAATATACTTTAGCGATAAAAATGGATTGGTCACCCGTACACTATAGTTGTTAATCTCGTGCTATATCGTATTATTGCCAACTAATTGCCTACATAATATATATTTTAAAACAGAAATACCTATACAATATTTGGGTATACACCTTTTTTTCAGTTCTATTGTTAAATAATATTGATGCGCAAATGATGTACGACCTTTTAAACGATCGATGCGCAAACGATGTATAACCCAAAAATCGAACGATGCCCAACTGTCTTACAAAAAAGGTCAAAAATAACAATAGTGATGCGCAAACGACAACCGGCGTTTTAAAATATTTCGGCGAAAAGAGACGTGGGCGAAAAGCGAAGGGTCATTTCTGGGCGAAAAGAGTACCGCCCATTTATAGGATAGGTCATTATTACAATGGATTTGTCAAATTTGAATGCAATGATAGATATCATTGTATACGAATAACGATTCTGAACGGAGTTAATATGTTTGTCAAAAATGTGTATATAATAATATAGTATTTTATATTTAAATTGAATTATAATGCAATTTCGTAAAAATTTAAATTTCAAACAGTCATAAAATTTTTTCTTTTAAGTTCGGTAGAAATTTTTTTATATATTTTTGAAGATTAGCTTATGGAAAACCCAGTGTTAAGATTTAAACCTTAAGTATAAACAGAAAAAATTTTATGAATTTTCAACAACAAAATAACATGCAAATTATCGCGATTTTAACATATTTTATACAAATTTGAACTTTATGGGCTTATAAAAAAAATTTGAGTGAAACCATCTCTGATATTTTTTAGTTAAAATTAGTATAACTTATAATTAATCCTTTAATACATTTTCAAAAGTTTTCGGACAACCAAAAAAATTTTATAAATATTTAAAAAAAAAAAACTTACAAAAATCGAAAATTTAAATTGTCTATAAATTAGTCAAAATATGTCAAAATACATTGAAAACTTAAGTATTTATAGATAATGCCAATATAAAGATTTGGTGAAAATTTCAAGTTGTTACGGTTTTTCGTTTTTGAGTTAGAGCCAATTTCAAAAACCGATATCATTTGTCAGTCTAGAATTTTATATATTATATTATATTTTACATGTAATTTTATGTCAATATTCGCTGTTCAAATGCTTATAAAAAAAATTGTGCCTATAGATTTTGATGATTTTTGAATGACAATAAAATATACTTGTGTGGAATATTCTATTAAATTTTCAAATATTTTGTATCAGTCAATTTTTTTTTATCACCGATTATAAAAAAAAAAAATGTAAAAAATTGGAAATTTTTTAAATGCCTATAAGTGGCTTAAAAATCAATATAATATTTTGAAAAAAATATGACATAAAGGAAATGCCTATCTTAATAACTGGTGAAAATTTCAAGTTTCTGCGACTTATACTTTTTGAATTATAACAAATATTTAAAATCGTTTGACCATAAATCGCTATTTTATGCAATTTCGTAAAAATTTAAATTTCAAACGGTCATAAAATTTTTTTCTTTTGGTCCGGCAGAAATTTTTTTATATATTTTTGATGATTAGCTTATGGACAAACTAGTCTCAAAAATTTGAACCTTAAGTATAAACAGAAAAAATTTTATGAATTTTTATCTACAAAATAACTTGCAAATTATCGTGATTTTGACACATTTTATACAAATTTGAGCTTTATGAGCTTATAAAAAATATTTGAGTAAAACGATCACCGATATTTTCTAGTTAAGATAAGTTAAGCTTATTATACACTTTGTATTAAATTTCCGAGAGTTTTCGGCCAGCCAATTAAATTTTATAGGTGTTTAAAAAAAAAAAAATTACAAAAATCGAAAATTTAAATTGTCTATAAATAAGTCAAAATACTTTGAAAACTTAACCATGTATAGAGAACACCAATATAAAGATTTGATGAAAATTTCAAGTTGTTGCGATTTTTCGTTTTTGAGTTAGAGCGTTTTAAAAAAATTTTCTTTGTAAAAACATGAATTTGCGTAAAATTTCCCGTTTTTTCGTAATTTTTTTATCGTTTTTTTCGATTTTTTCAAAAAGTATTAAAAAAATAAGATTTTTGACTTGCCCAAATACCATCTACATTCACTTACCATCTATATCCTTTCAGAAAAGTTGCTGCTTAAGAAAATCGAAGCATTTTTACTGCCCCAAAACGTGATGACAGATATAAAACAAAAAAAAAAAAACACACATTATTGTAAAATCAATAGATTTCATCACTCCGTTCAGAATCTAAAATTGCACATAAAAGTAAACCATATCTCCTCCATGACAAAATCACTTGACCACCACTGATAATTAATACCTATCCTATATTTTCTATATATATCAAGGTTGGACTACCTTTATAGCACAGCCTGGGCAAAATAATTTCGAATATCCTCAATGAAACTTTTTAAGTAGGTACGTAATTTGTTAAATGAAAATGTATCTTCATAATTCAATAAACAATATAATATACATAGGAACATTTGAATATTTTCAAATTGTATGTTATACCTACCTTAAATAAATTAAATTTATGCATAATATAATAATTACTAATTAGTAAGCCAATAACCTATTTATTTTATTTTGATTCAAAAAAATTCAATAATAAATGCGCCTCCTCTAAACTTTCTTTTCGCATTTTCTTGTTCTTCCATTTCTAATAAAACAAAAAATATCATATCAGACCCCACAACAACGTAACCAATTCAGTCCCAGTCACGAAATCGATTACAATTTAAAAATAGCAGTGACTTATAGACTATGAACCGGATGAATTTTATAGACTAAAAACGATTTGATTTAAATACGCTTATACATTTCAGTTTAATTGTATTAGAACATATAATTTTTACTAAAATAATTACTTACAGTTACCAGTTTAAATTGACTTGAAGTCGACAGAAACGTCGGACACTCGGAAACTAGACGCACACTTACAATTTTTATTAGCTGAACGTTTAAACTATTGAAGTTTTAAAATAAAATTGTTATAAATCTTATAAAAAGTTATTATTATTATTGAAAAACAATTTCGGTATCGTACGGTCAGTACATCGTCACTCGTATGATTATCATATTGTACACATCTTTTGTTTTTAAATTTCCCATTGTTAAGGTGCGTACACACTATGTAACAAAACAGCGAACATGCAACGTGTATCAATTTGACGAACTGTTATTGTTACTGATACTACAGAACTACTGTTACAATAGAAATTTGCCTTTGCCTTTGATGTTTCGCCAAAACACCGACAATTGGTGGATCGCCGGTTTGTTACAGAAGTATGATACAAGTACGCCGATTTACACTGTTCGCGAGCTCATGTTCGCCGTTTTGTTACATAGTGTGTACGCGCCTTTATTCTATTTATAAATATTATGACAGAATAATCGTTATCAATAGGCCTATCGCGATGTTAAATATGTTCAAGCTTCGAACTGATTTAACTGCTAATTATCCTATCCCGTGTCATCGTATACCACGAGTGACGTCACGTTAGAGTGCGATTTTTTTTTGTATTATAATAGTAGAAAATAAACATATTAAATTAAAAACGAATCAATTTAAGCGGTCTTATTAAATGAAATTACAGCGACCCACCGGAACATGCTTCGAAGCTCTGGCGACCTAGTCCAACCCTGAATTTACAGTTATAAGTGTTGAATCAGTTAGTTTACGAAATAACTAAAATGTATAGATAATGTATATAATTTTGTACTATTGTTATTTTAGACATTCCCGTGGCTCACTTTTTGTGAATGTGTCAAACTGTACAAAATATGTAAAATATAGTAATTTTGCTGTCCAACATAATAATAAATCAAATACTCAAATACGACTGGTGTCTCGTCCTTGGTGACGGCAAATGGCAATGTAAAATTATCAATGCTCATGTACGTTTATATCGTGTGATTATAAAATCATTATTGTTGACCGTAGTACATGTAAGATTGTAAATAAAATCGCTAAGATTTAAAGTTCAGTAATAGTGTTACAGTCACACGTGTTTACTGTTAATTAGTTCATTTGTCTCTACACTTATTATTTTAAATTATGTTAATAAATATATGTATACTTTACAATGAATTCGAATGAATTAGATTAAATGAAAAAAAAAAACTGTATACTAGTGTTTACAGAAAAAAAAAAGTATTTTAAATGTTACAATAGACAATAGCGTAGCATGTACAAATAAATAATGGCATTATAACTTATTCAGCTTAAAATAAATGAAAAATTATAACACATTTTTAATTTAAATGTATTCCATTTCTATAGATAGATTAGGTACTTTAATGGAACACAAACTAAAGTTGTATAGGGTGCTTAGATGATACTAGTAATTCATGAACTACCTATAATAGTTATTTTATATTTAATAAAATAATGGAATTCAACACTTTAACTGTAATGTAGTTGTATATATGTATAGGTATTGTATATAAGAACCTATAAATGTTATTTATTTTATTTTTCATATTAGTAAATAGACATAGGTATTATAATATATTAAATTTAGGAAGTTGAAAAAAAATCATAAATATGTTATTTTATATTATTTTACATAAAGCTATGTAATATATTTTAAAGGTATTTGAACAGAGGATATGGCTGCAGAGCCCTCCCACGGATATATTTAATTTAAATAATACGTAAAATCTCTTCAGTTCAAAAACTGAAATTGCGCCTATGTTTAAGCGTATATAATTCGTATTTAATTATTACATTTTTCATTTGATATTAGTTATAACCAAAAAGTAACATTTTATAAATAAAATATTTAGATATAATATATCATAACGCATCATTTACATTATTAAACAATATTCAATACGACAATATATAAGTTTTGCGATAGTATTATCTTAATATTTGGCGAGTTAGTAAAATTATTATGCTATCATTAATACTTTTATATTTAGATAAAATACGTTGGAAGGATTGTAGTAATCCCATTATAATAATACTAATAATAATAACAACTAACTATTGTTTTTTATAAAAATACAGGTAAAAGTATATATTTTTTTATTTTTAGAACTGGGACTTCACGCATATAAACGTAAACAATATTAAGTGGAAAAAATATCTTAAATTTTTATTGTATTGATAAAAAAAAAAACTAAAATGATATTTTGATAAAAATACCTATGCTAACAATAGTCTAATAGGAGCGTTAATTTATTATGCTATACTAAACGATTTCAATAATGATTAATGCGTGAGAAACGAAAACTTTTTGTATAATTTTTTTGTTGAAAAAACCTTATTATTTATTTTAAGGATTTTTCTAAACGATTTAAGAATTATTTAGTCAAATCATTTATGTAAGTAGAAAAATGTTTAGAATGGGATTGTTGGAGACTAAGTTTTAAAAACTTTTAGGTACCCTTAAATGTCGATGTGTAAAGGAATATTACACATGGGGACGTGTCCAGTATTTCAGAACGACCAGAACTGGGTGTTGACCAGTTGCCCCCCAACTGAATGTACTAATTGCCCTCACATGTTAATATATACACGATTATAATATATAGCCTGTAAAATAGGGGAGGTAAATATACAAATAATAAATAAAATTATTTATAAAAATAATGTAAAATAGTATAAAATGATAAAATCAAATTTTGATATTTGTAATTATATGTGATATTGTATTTTGTAATAAATAATGAATATAATATATTATACAAATAGTATGGATAAAATGAAAATTACAACGATAGAAATAAAAAATTCATAATAAATAATGTAGTTATAAGTGGCATATTAAATGTGATAATTTATCATATAATATGAAAAAATTAATAAAATAATAAATATTATAATAATTATGTGGCATATTTATTGTTTGTCAAAAAAAAAAATTATATAAAATACTCATACGCTTATAATAATTATTAATAAAATAATATGTAAAAGTCAATGAAATAATAATATTATAATTATGTGACAATTTTTAACAAAATAATATGAAAAAGTGAATAAAATAATAAATATTATTATAATTATGTATTATGTTTTGTTATAATAATTATTAATTACTAACAGATTTTACAAAATCTAATCTACTAAAATTCTTGTTTTTATATTTATTTATAAAATCTTCTATTCTGGCTTTTTTGTTTAAATATGTGCGATTAGTTATATCATTAATTTCGTTTACACTGCTTATAGCAATGTATGTATTTGTTTGTACTTCTTTTATAACATTTACAAAAATAAAAATGTTTGGATGTGCACATTGATGTATATTACAAAATACAATATCATATATAACTGCAAATATCAACATTTGATTTTATCATTTTATACTATTTTACATTATTTTTATAAATAATTTTATTTAATATTTGTATATTTATGCCTCCCCTATTTTACAGGCTATATATTGTAATCGTGTATATATTAACATATGAGGGCAACTGGTACATTTTGCTCTAGGTATTTTGGGGGGAATTGGTATAAAAAAAGGTACTTTTGGGGACAACTGGTACATTCCCCCAGAACTCCACGATGTTCTATGAAAAAACACTTTAAAAATACAAATGATGTGTTGTGTATTAAAACAAAATTGGCTGCCCCCTCTTCTACATCCGGAAATGTCTCCCCCGCGGTCTAAAACGTCAAGTGTTATCCTACCTGTTGTTCGCTGTAGTCGGCTTGGACCTCAGCGACGTGGAAGCGTGTAGGCGGCTCCAACGCGTAATATCCATCTTTGGCCAGCCAGTACGCGGTACGGCCGCTGTGCAGGACTATGACGAACAGCGCCAGAATCAGCAAACCGTAGAGCAGACGACGTATTTGCCGGCTGGTCATGACGTTTGCCGCTGGTGCGCGCACTCTTAGTCGACACGAAATATATCAATATTCTGAAACACATGATAACAAAACGTTTGTTGTTGCATTATACAAAAGAGAGTAAACAAAACAACCGAGTGCCACTTATAAAATGTAATACAGCCGGTCGGTCGCCCAGTGTCGCGGTACGGTATAAAGGACGTTTTTGAAGTGAAACATTCTTTGCGCTGCTCGTGGGGAGGGGGGAGGAGGGGTCTAAACGGGTGAAAAGTTTATCGCGGAAATCTGTAACGGTCGACGGTTAAGCTCAAAACACGTCGCCTCCCCCCCCCCCGGAATTGCCTCCCTCGCGGGAAGTTTTCGTGGATGTCCGGTCCCGCGCCTAATTAAGTTAACGCGTGCGGTGCCGCCGCGGCGATAGGGATGGTCGTCTGCCGGTGCGCTGGGGAAAGAAATTACTTATACACCAGGCGTCCATCTATAAACAGGCCCAAGCTTATAAGAAATATTTTCTCGCACAACTCTTTCGATTTCATAACCAAGTCAAAATCAAGACACACATCAAATTGGGATCTTTTACACGTGAAAAAAATATAAAATAAACCGCAATGTCGTAATTAAGAAAAATGCAAATTCATACTGTTGCTTTTGAACGTCATCACACATTTTTATCATGTCAAGGAGCAGTTTTTATTTTCATCCCATATTTTTTCAGCACCACCTTGGATATATTTTAGTAGATAGCGACGTCAAAATTAAACAAATTAAATGTTAAAAAGTAAAACACAAATATCAACTAGGTAGTTACCAAAAAACTAAACGTCATGGGAACACTTTACACGATTGTATTGCATTATTGTTTAGTGTAATATAGTAAATACACAGTAAAAACTAAACCATTGATTAAATAGATCACATATTATATCAATTGTAGACCACGCTGGATTACTTAATATTTATTACCATAGATGATAAAGAAATGTATAGAACGCCGCAAATAAATTATACGTCAGTTTTATAGATAAGAAATTAAGACCGTTTGTTTACATTTTTGAACGTGATGTCCTGATAATGAACAGTTGTAATTATTATTCATTGATTTAATATACTCGTAATAACTTAATTTTCACGATTTTTTTTATGTTATTATTTTATTTTATATTATATTTGTTTATGAACATTATTATGACCTCAATTATTATCACCAAATTCTTCAGTGATAATCCATGTCGATATCCTACCCATTTATTTATCATCTATGGTTATTATTTATATTATTGATATTCACCTATCCATATAGGTCTTATTATTCTACTATTTTTACTGGTGAATTGTCAGTAATCAAAAGATAAAAATAAAAATGTTCGAAATGATTAGACATCAATACAGATTCAAAACCTTTAACGAAACATACCTAAATTTTTCAAATTTTCAACGGCATTTGCAAAAAATTCGTCAAATTATAATTTTGCTGTTATAAATGTATAGTTAATAATTTTTATCAGCCTTAAAACATTTTTAGAACACGACAGGAATATTGTACATAGTTTAGATTTTCATAAAAGACGACTTTTCCCAAATAAAAAATTGGCTAAATTACAAATTAAAAGAATATAAAAAATTGTAAACGATATTTGTAAAAATACGATAATAAATAATATACATTTAGATATACGAATATTATTAAAAAAAATAGACTTAGACAAAGTGTTACGAACAGTGTTGACGTACTTATTTAACGCATATTTATTGTATACAATTGTTTACACGATTGTATTAATAATGTTTATTCAAAAACACTTAAAGTGCTTGGCAATTTTCATTGTGTACAACTATTTTATTTAATAAAATGTAGGTTAACTGTCAGAAAGACTCTAATCGTTATCAATTTTACAAGGTCAGATTATCCTTCAAACGCTTATTAGTATTATTAGTAATCAAATTAATGAATGATAACATTTTAAAATCTTAAGCGCAAGAGTTTAGTGTCAATAAGCGTTAATGTACGTGTACAGTTTAAAACAGGACGCACTGATGTGTAATTTTTTGTAAATGGTTTTCTAAAACGTTTTCAAAAAATGATTACGCGCGTACCTATATTTCTCCTAACTAGTAAGAATTAAATCACGAGTAACATAATAATGATTATTAACCTCATACTTACATATTGGTAGGTACATTGGAGTTCGATGCTAGAATTCAGCAATTTAGTGAATTAAAATTCGATTCATTTAAATAGTAGTGTGACGTCGCAAAGATCTCGAAGTATTTTGTATTTTCAATTTTCCATAAAACTCTATTATATACCTATAATTAACTATTGTATAGCTTTAATTAACTATTATATATAGCTATAATGGGCTATTACATAGTTGTTTATTTTTTTCTATAATCATAACTAGACGAAAAACCACACAAGTATTGCGCCGTAATATATATATTATATACCAGCTGATGTCATGTGTATTTGTGGACCTAAGCAAATCACGGTGGAAAAACGTGAGAAGTCGGTAAATATATGAATCGATACCCATCAATGTAGGGTCAGAAACAAACAGTGAATAAGCTTCCGCGGCAAGAAAAACATTTAAAAATTTTGAAAATAATAAAATGATAGTAATTTTGTGTCTTCGGGATTGGATACGTTTTGTAATTTGTAAGGCGTATCTAATATAATATAATTTAAAATGCAAACAATTTCGATAGGGGATAAGTTTCATCTATTTGGAATTACGGTACAGTAGAACTTCGATTAACCGTCACTGTCGGGACCGGGGCTATGACGGTTAATCGAATAGACGGTTAACGGAAATTTTGCAAAAAAAACGTGTACATACATATTGTACACACATTTATTATATTTTTTACGTGTGTGTACTTTTAAAAAAAAATACTTACATAAAACAAATTATAAATATACATACCACACATATTATAAAAAAAATCTGTCATTTTAGTTTGTTTTTTTGATTCTCTAGCATTTTTAGCAGCAATATTACGTATTTGACGTAGAAGTAAGACTTGCGTAGCATTTGATTCTTCTTGTACTTCAAACCAATCAATACACTTTGATAACATCGTTTCTGCTTCTGAATAGCTAGTTAGCGGTTTTAATCAAGCCCTGAATCTTCGACATCCTCATCAATTTCTTCTACCTACTTCAACGGCAGTGACATTCAAAATAATTTGTTCATCATTCAAAATTTCAAATCCTCAATCCTGCTTATCACTTTGTAACCAATCTGTTGCTTCTTTCGTTGATAATATTTTACTGTGCAGTCCATTATTACAAAGGTGAACAATTTCTTCAACACTAACAGGCTCAGTTTCTTCAGATTCGCACGGTATTATTTCAGGCCATAGTTTGTTAGCCAGTTACTATATTTACAAATGTAAACATTGAAGCCGTTCTTGATTTTTATATGCGGCTTTTTCTTATAATTTGTAGATAAATTGAAAATGGAATTTTATATTTTAAGACTGTAATGATCTATCATTAATGTTTTACGAGGTCCGGCGAGTATAATAAACAAATTATTAGTTTATTTATTAAATTATCAATTAACTGTTTATACAAAAAATCATCTAATACATGACATTAAATTTTAGGTATTGTAATATTTTAGATAATGAATTATGAATTATCTTAAATATACATAGTTATTTTAAAGAAACATTATTTGCTACTTTCCCGATAGTATTCTATGGAAACAGTTGATAAACTACCAAATTATTGGATTTGTTACTCTTAATTGAACATTTAAATGACGATTCGCTACTTCAGCGTGGTTATTAGTCTCTAATTATGATAAAAGCAATTATATTATTTTTAAAAGAACTTTCGAAAAAGGTTTCACTGGGAAAATATTATGAAAAAAAATTTAAAAAAATTTTTAATATTTATATAAAAATAAAGTTTTTCTATATGTTATGATTGTATTTATATTTTATTCATATACAGGATGTCCTAATAGGGTCATATATATTTGTCAAATATCCGATATAAATATAAAATTTCAGTTGTTCGGTTATTTTTAAGACGCTATCCAGAAATGTTAAAAGATCAGTAGCCGTGACAAATCACCGTTCCATTTTATACAAAAATCTGACAGTTAGTGACTTATATTATAAGCTCACACTATGATCATATTCATTTTTGAATACTACTTGACGCATATAGTACGCTTTTACTTTGTTTACTTTGTCGTCAGAACCTGTCGTTTTTGTCAAATCCAACGTCTGTGCCTATTAATTGTAAAAATGTAGTTTCGTTTCTATTTATTTATCGTTTGAAAACTGTTTAATTCAATCTTTCCTATGCTTTATAGCCAGTATACCTTTCATATATTCTGCAATTGTCATGAACTATTCATACCTTAAAAATTCGTGTTTAATAATTTGTTGTAACTATTTTGCATTAATTTAATTTACTGATATTTACAATAATTTTTGTTACCCCTATATTGACAAATAAACTGCAATTTATAAGCATACCGCGATTGGGCCTATTTGCAAAAAATAGAGTTTGTATATAATTCTTGAGCCCCATAACTATTTCACTTTCAATCCTGTTCTTGGCGAGACAGCGAATCAACAACATATAAATAATATACGCAATAGTGTTTTAAAAAGTTTTTGATTTGTTATTTTTCTTCTATCGATTTAACAAACAAGTCCTTAAGTATGAAAATATTTGGGCAACACAGTAGAACGAAAAATATTGTTTTTCTATTTGTACATGTCACAGTTATTCATTAATTATTTATTAGTTATCAGTGGCTTACCACATACAATGTTCTTATAGTTGTTTGTACAGCGTTGTCACACACCATTATATTATAACTTTTATTCGTGTCGTGCTACCCAGAAAATATTGTAATTTTCTTTTGCTATAAAATGAATGAATAAATTATTATTTATTCAGTAAACCACAATAAAAATATATAGTCTCTTCACTGGAGCTAAAACACTCGCAGCTTCTATTTAGTTTTGTATGTGTGTTAAAAATATCAAATTTTTTTCCAAGGAAAATTGTTAGATATAGTTTCTTATGAATCGATTGAAAGTTTGATTAAGATTGCACTTTCATGTAGAGCTTTAAAATTGCCAATTACTTAAAATTTAGAAATTTTAGAAAAACTAAGAACAATCTACCATAACAAATAGCTCAAAACAATAATATATACGAATGGCCCTAGTGCCTCTCCCAATTGGAGCCGCGCCTGCTACTTAATAATAGTAGGTAACTTTAACAAAATAATTTGTAAGTACTACAATAATAGTAACCTGTACAAGTTACAAATTGAAAAGTAAAATTTACACATATATGTATATGTGTTATTGGAATACAATGTAATGTTATATCAATAACTATTCTGGTAGTTGCAACTGTAAGGCTTTCTATTATAGTCACTGAACTATTTGTTAGAATTATTCTATATATTACTTTGTTTCAACCTAACTGCTAATTAACTACAACAGACAATATTTGTGAAGCAACAAATATATAAGTAATGGCTACATAATAATGTATTGTTGTGTTAACAACTAATTTGGTAACTGCAACCGAATACAGTTTACTAAAGATTTATTGTAATATTAACCAACCATATTGTTGTCACGGGTGCAACCAAAAATTTTGGTAGTATGAATCATATTTTGGTAATCATAACCATGTTTTTTTTCCGTGTACATTATCTAATAATCATGTGAAAAAAAATTAGTGTTGTCCACACAATTGTCATCTGCTATACTATCTAATACATGTTATATCTATTAGAAACATTAATTCAATTTTGGAATCCAAATAGAAAAAAATTAACATTATTAAAATTAAATGTTTTTAAAAAAAAATATGACCACAAAGTACACGGAACAATAAATATTATTACACACGATAAATAGTGTTAAAAGAGGTTTATTTTTCAATTAAGTTTTGAATTTAAATCATTCATAAATCAGCAAATAAATCACAGCTACTGATTTTATCTATTAGTATTTTTTAGTATCATTTAAGTATTAGGTACTGGTGTATTTTATATTAATGGTTAGATTTTTCAACATTTATTACGAACTATCTTAAACAATGAGGAAATGTTTAATTTAACCCAATTACTGCAAACCTTTTGTAAATAGATAAATAGATACAATTTTGAATTTATAAGGGAAGTAAGGAAGAACATTGCATTATACATTTATACCATTGGTTTACGTGTATACTATATATATTTCACGGTTTGATCGATCAAACGTATTACACACGTGACGTTTGGTTGCATAAAACACAATATTGCAGAGTAAGTATATAGATACGATCTTTTTTTTTCAGGGATGATTTTAATAATATTTTTCAAACGTCTTGCACACATATTACACGTGACTGATGTCCACGTAATAATAATAATATAATAGTATAAAACGCAAAAACATTAAATTTTGAAAAAAATAAAATAAAATCAAAATCTTCAAAGCGTAATACTATTATCTCAAATGTTATTTTTCGTTTCAGAAAAGGTCGAACACCTCGCACCAACGCATGGAAATATATGGAAATATTACACAGTATTCTTACGTAATAATATTATGTTTCAGACAATTTTACGCCGTCGATTATATTATCGTTAAAATAGCACACACAATATATTTACACAGTACGTTACGAAAACAATAACACTGACGGCTCACCGTAAATAGACCCATCACTACCTGTAAATATAAATCTACAAATGTGAAATAACGTCAGCGACGTGGTTTTTCTCGCGTGCTGTCGACCAGTTGCTCTCGATAAAAGCCCTCTCGACCGATCAAAACGTCATTTCAAGCAGCTTCTCGTGGTGATTTTGACGGTAGAAAAAGTAATGAATCGGTGTGTGTGTGTGTGTGTCACATGTCACAATGACAATAATCGGGTATGAGGGTTCTTTACATACGAAACGCGCTGTGCAATACGATAATATATCAAAGCGTTTTAGTAACAAAGAAGTCGAGAGTTTTGCACGGCTCTCGAGATGGATGAAACGCGATTGTTGTTGACGTTCGAGGTAGTGGTATAAACCACCCGGTCGAAATAAATAAACAGGCATCTGCAGGGCCGCGGAAACAAGCTTCAGTTTTTTTATGGCTCTACAGGACGCTACTGAACTTGTCATCGGTTACTGCCGAAGTGCCGAAACAGGGATCGTTTAAAAATAAGTAAGTATGTGTGCCGGTGACACAACGAACGCGAAGAAAAATCCTTGACTGCGGTCGTCAACTTTCGAATTCCTGCAGCTGCGGGGGCGTAAACGTCAAGCGGGCGGTGCAGCGCTTTCCGACCGATTTCTGCAGTCGGAAATTATAGTATAACGCCATGTTCAATGTATAAATCCGAATTGCGTCCGATGCAAACGATTTCGCATCGCGTTTATAGCATCACATAATTGCGTTAATCACATGTGTATTATTCTGCAATGTATTTACCGCCGATGCATACGATTTAGAAACCTACGAACGTAACCTGTCTTCAGTGATCACAAAATCGTGAAAGTGATCAAGACTAGTTTGAGTGAGTGTTTTTGTTATTTTCACCAAATATCCTTTAGCTATCACTTGAATTCCATTCTTCATCACTAATAATTCTATCTCTAAATTTGTTGTGTCATTTATTTCCTAAAAATATGCTCTTTTTTACACTTCCAATGTTCGCAATTGCATTTTAAAGTACTTAAATAATACAAAGGAACGATAATTTAATAATTAAACTATATTAAATGTGTTTTTTGGTATAAGCACAGTGTATTAAGTCCGATGCGACAAAAAACAAAATTATTGGTTTTCAAACTTTTCCGGAGAAAACACGGTCAACGCGTTATTGGTCGTATCGGACGAATTCGCCATACAATTTCGACACGTCGAATAGGTTTTGTTTAAGATTGTCATCGCATCGGCCGCAGTATATTATTGCGCTTAAAGCATTTGACACGGAGTAATTTATGCACAATATTTGTACCAGGGATGGTGGCCAACAAGAATATGTTCGCGAGTCACATGGATAAGTACATCCGATGTATCGAGAGGCGAAATGTATTATAATTTTTGTACAGTTTACAGTCGATAACCATGATATCAATAATATTATATAGTTGAGTATATTTTTTGTTTTGATTGTATATACCAAAAAAAAAAGAAAAAAATTCATAATAACAGCTAGTAAGTAAATGTACATTTTGGTTTGTGGATGAAAGTAAACAAATGCTAACGCAATCATCGGCCGGACTTCGGTTCAAACAGTAAAATAAAAAAAAAAATAAAATAAAAATTTTTTTGTTTTCGTTTAATAAGACGCGAACCGCAAGTTGGGATTCATAAATACGACGTGACCGATGTGATTTTTTTACCTGAAGGAACGCGTAGTGTCATCGGCATCCTGCGTCAGCGATTCGGCCGGTCGGGACCGCTCTACGACGACTGCTGCTGCTGTTGTGGACTCGATGTCGCTGCTGCCCGTGGCCGCAGGCCGTGGTCGTCGTCCGCGGAGCTCGCGCCCGCCCGGAAATCCATGACCGCGGTGTTCGTCGGAAGTGCCACTGGAGGCTGCTCGCCGGTCGCGATGCTGCGCGGCCGCGGTGCCGTCCCGTGTCCGACGGTGCTGCTTACCGCGGCGCAGTCGACAACGGCCGCGCCGCCGCTGTCGCGAATCGCGCGAGGTTCGCGTGGCCGTCGAGCGAGGCGCCCCTGGTGTTGGGGTGCGACCGGCGGCGCGCCGTCGCCGTGGAAATATTCGCGGTCGACCCCTGGGCGGTGGCGGTGGTGGCGGTGACGGTGGTGGTGGCGGCGGTGGCGGTGGTGGCGGCGGTGGCAACGGCGGGAAAAAAAGCTTCGGCGGCGGGAACAATGCGTGCGCGCGCGTCCAGGGCAAAATCTATATAAGGGCCCCCGTCCCGCGCGGTACCCACCCGATCGTTATCGGTTCGGTCGGTTGGGATTTCCAGGCGGTGGTGGCGGGGGCGGCACATGCGCAGCCGACCGTGTCACCCCGACTGGACAAAACGACGAAGTATACTCGTCCCGGATCGTATATACTTTTGACGCGACCTTGTCAGTGTGTTTACATTGTTGTTGTTGTCGTTGTCGTTGTTGTCGTTGTCGTTGTTGTCAGTTATGTTCCCATCAGTTTTGCCGAGACAGCACATTATACGCTGTCAACTTTTTAATGTTCGGAACCCCAAAATAGGTGTAAAATATAGTCCATCACTTCGTGAGCCCCCCCCCCAACACCCCTATTTAAATATTAAGCACAAATTTGAACAATAAAATTATCATATCATCATAACCAAACGTAATATACCATTTAAAAAATCAATTTATAAACATCTAATTATGTACCTATATCTTTATATTTTATTAATATTACTATAAGTATTCTTTTTTTTTTTTTTTTGGTTTAGTAAACAATTTTAAATTGAAAAGCAGTTCGTTTTGTAAACCAGCGTTTTATTCATTTTGACCTACGTGACCCCCCGGTTGTGAAACGCTGCAGTAACCTAACCGCCAACGAGTCTATCAATATACTAAATTTTATGATTTATTGGCGCGTATTTAAGTAGGAGCTATGAGTGTCCCGTTGCCCAGAGCGGCGAATTTTTAAAAGTTTTGAGGGACGGCGAATTTTTAAAGATTTTAAGGAATGGCAAATTTTTATTACATAAGTTTCACATCACAGACTTCAGATCGATGCTGATGTTAACTATGTAACTTTCTAGCAAATGTGTAACCACTTCCCTCTCTCTGTCATATTTGAAAAACACGAAATATTTTTACATCATCTTTTGTTTATACAGTTTTACCACGGTGACACGGACGTCAGTCGAATAACAGTAGTAATTAGTAAGACTCGAAAGTTATAAAAGTTAGTATAATATACAATTTAGGAGAAATAAAATTAAAACTAAGTTGCCCTCATCATGAAATTCTTAAATACACTATTGGTGATGGTATAGAGGGGATTGGTGAAAATATTAACAAAAACATTGAGATAATAATATTTAACAATCCGTTACAAAAATAGTCTAAATTTCAAACAATTGTTAAAATCAATTTTAATGGCTCATAAGTAATGTTGTTTATTTTTCTTCGCAACTTCCTTGCAATACCCATGAATTTACAAAATAATATTGAGAATTTACGGTGTATATATACTATACCCTACGGGAGCACCACTAGTTGTTGTTATTGGCCATAGGGGTGGACAGAGCTCATGGTGCTAAGGACCGAGTCGCTGCTCTAATACGGAGCACCACGGTATGTTTGCTCACCCCTGACCCCCATAATTGACGTTCTGAACTGTGTACAATCATTTTACGAGCCCTAAATACCGTTTTTATTATAACCATCAAGAGAAATACAGATAAAAATGTTTTGAATAATTCCTCATTTTATGGTATTATAATTTACGCAATTCAAGTCGTACTTTTCTTACCTTGCTGAACAGTTTCGATAAACACAGTACCCCATGAGTAATGCACATAATTACATTGCATTTAGAGTTAGCTTCTTTTCTGGCTAATACCCATTTTGTCGTGTTTTCTTCGAGTAGTCCAACGCAAAGATTAAACATAGTTTTCCAAATCTATCGTTTATTTTCATTCTCGGGAGGTGATTTTTTTACCAATTAATTTTTTGCCGTTGGTTTTTCATCACTTTCACTATTTCTATCGATCTGTTGCTTAATATCAATATTTATGGAACAAGTAAGGAATAAAGATTTTTTTCAAATATGTTTCATCGTAAAAATGTGGTCACTGTAAATGAAATATTGCTAAGAGCTTTGGAAGATATACAATACATTGCGTGAGCGTTTAATGATTTTTGAAAGAAAGAACAATAGGCATGTAACATTTTTGAAACAATAATTTAAAATAATCACATGTAATCAGAATTAAAAAATAACGGCTGTTCTACTGTTCAATAGACTCTTAGATCGGATGACGATCATTTTTGACTGGCTCTACATAAACATGGCAGGGAAATTCTACATTTAATTGCACACAAAGTGTTTCGGGAAAAAATAACCACTGCATTAATTAATAAACGAATTAGGTATAGAACTATATAGAGGCGCCGTATAGATTTATTTTAAGAGGATGTGCCAAATTGAAGGCAAGCCAATATTTCTCCTTTGCAAACGTCAAATACGTAATGATAACAAAATCAAACAAAAATGGTTTAACATAAATTACATGAAAAAGTTATAAAAACGTTTGTATTCGGTTGAGATAACGTAGTACTGTAGCACTTTTTTATGGCATCATGTAATAGCTATTATAAATATAATATGTGTCGTCTACAAAGTTAGGTAAATACTAAATAATTTAGGAAGCACGTTTAATATTCCTCGTACCAACTCGCATAACAACAAAAATATAATTTCGTCTCGAACTTCAAAGTAGGTTTTTAGAATCAAAAGTCTTACCTACAAATTCGGGAATGCGAACAGAACAGAAAGGGATTTTATCTCGAAATTCACGAGCAACGACGAATTCATTATGACGTCGTAGACATTGTTACGATATATTTTAAACATGCATTATCCGATTATCGTATAATGTGAAATGATATTATGTTTTATTTATCGCATTTTTCACATTTTCACGTATGTGTAGTACCTACCTATTATTATATCAATATGTGTCATTTTCCATTCATGCGCGCATCGTTTCGTCACAACAGTAATAATAAATAATGATATTAGATAGGTACGCTCGAAGCGCTGGGGTCGACAATAATAACTATAATAATAATACAAAACGCTCCCTCGTTGTATTGCAGTTCAAATGAAACGATTCTTTTTTTTTTTCCGCACAAACCATCAACAGAAATAATATAAACACGCGCGTATGCTTATACTACTGCATGGGGGAGTATACGAGAATTGTTTTGTTAGGTTATACTGTTATAGGTCAGGCTACGTATCTAAATAATAATTTCGTATCAGACCGTGTACGATGATATTTGCAGGAAAACTTAATTAGTAGCAAATATGTTCCACAGTTCCCCTTGGCCCGAAAATCTAATAGCAGTACATTTTGGAAACAGAACAATTAGGTCTTTTATCCTAGCCTACACCTTAACCTAACCGATAGATAATTTTAACGGTTTACTACAGGTTTAAAATAGTGACTCCACTGACACGCACAAATACCATGAGTAGTGTCTGCGATGTATCATATTTTTTAAATTTTAATACAGGTTACAATCATAGGCGGACGACATTTGGTTGAATTTTTAGGGGGGCTGGGGGGGGCTATAATAATTGAATGTAAAATAAAAATTATAAAAACAACGAATAACATTTCAAGTAAAGTTTCAATTTTGGAGGGATATTAAAATAATTAGGGGGCTAAGTTACCCTAAGCCTCCCTCTCGGTGTCTTATAATATTACTATTATAATATTACATATACGGTATTATATCCTACTAGTAATTAGAATAATTCTGTGATCTATAGTATTTTATGCGTATAATCTGTTTAGTGCTGTTTTCTCCTTATGCTTTTGGTTGGGGTTTTGCCATCAACTTATATTGTTTCACTTTTGATCTCGTTTGGTCGATAAATGCGCATCACACATGTACATACGCATTTCATATGAACATAAAGATATATAATGTAGAAACAATGATTGGATACGACTACTTTATTGTACGAGGCTACGATAGGGACACCGGATTTGGCTAATTGGCTATCTGTTTCTTTCATATTTACCGATACGAATGAAAACAAGGGTTGGTTGGAATAAGTTGGATAGAGTTATTAAATACATATAGTTATTGTTATTGTGTGCGTCTAGTATTGAACGTGTACCCGTTTTATTTATATTGGCTCACTCTAGCGCAAGCTGCAAGAAGTTCTACCGATGTCCTCGAAAATCGATAGTATACGTATTTACCCGAAAACGGTCGAGGCATAGTTAAGGACGTGCGTGTTTTTCAAGTATTTCGCACGGCTTTCCACGCCGGTAAGTCTGTAATGGGTAGTTCTCAGATACTCGCGAGACTATAATACATAAGACCTCTCTGCCTCTGAGGTGTGACCATCTGCTTTCAATATACGATAAGAGCACGTGAAACTTTAGGAATGCTTTTACTGTCCCGAAAATAGTGTTCCTCCAAAGAAGTATACACACCATAAAATAGTAATTTTATTGCGTTCCGCTCTATTTCTGAAATGTGTATATTATTAATAACTTATGCCGAGAAAATTGCCATGCTAAACATTTAAAAATTATCGAGCTTTTAGTTTTCACATCAAAGAGACATAAAATCTTGCAGTACACATAATTTGTAACTTATTACTTATACTTACACTAGTCTGTATATTATGTGTGTACGTATACTTATGAAAAACACTGGGAGCTATTTTAACAACATTAAACCAAGATATCTACGGTTACAAATAAAGTTACGGACCGTATTATACCATAAACGCTGCAGTTATATAGCGTTATACAATAATTTGTTTATTTATAGAAACAGATTATTTCGACGGAAAAAATCGAGTCCACGAACGATGTGTCGATATTAATATAATAATTAACAATATATCGTATCGATATGATACATAACTACATAAGAAAACGAAATAATATTGTAAATAGGTAGTTCAAAATAAATATGATACTAATCGGTTAGTAAAACGTTTTAAAAATGTGAATTTGAAAGCAATTAGCTTGCGGCAGCTGACAAATTACGTATAAATTATTTAATCAGTAATATTTTTATGTTTTTGAAGTTTGTTATCTTTGAAGTATCGTACCTACTTGGTTTCATCATGACGGTTACATCATGTAATATTGTTCGAATACAATAATCAATCATCGTAAATAATAGAATACCTTATACCAATATATTTTAAAAGTAATTTCTTATAATTTTGCATTTTTAGTTCAAAATTAAATGTTTGCAGGGACATTATTGCATAATTAATTTATAAACAAATCGTGTACATCGTGTAACTTCTTCAAGTACACACAGTTTTTTTACGGTAAATTCAGATCTATCGTCTATATAAATATATAATATGTATTTTATACATACCAATAGGGATAAAAATGATCGAACTTTGAACTATTGAACTTTGTTGAATTGCATTGCAAACTCGCACAGATTTAGTGGACTGTATAATATAATATGCTTACAAGGTAACAACATGTATGTTCTAAAAATTAAAGCTTAACTTTTATTTTCAATAAGTACAACATATTTTTTTGCCTGTACATGTGCGGCGTGTATGTTTCAACGCGAGACGAACGACTGCCGTCCCAATACAACTAGCAGTTTTTATCAACTAGCACATTTTATTCAAATGATAAGTACTTGTTTTGTATGAGCAAATAATAAAGGATGCAAATTTGTCTATCTTTATCTATTCGAGTCATGCGACGGGTTGTTTGTTATCTTATCTTGCCACTACTACATTACACAGAAACTTTAATATTTTATTTTTTATTTTTTTTGAAATCAAAAAGATTACTGGACCTCACTGAGAAAACTCGTGTGGAGGTCTAGGGGTTATCAATTTACAATATTCTAAATTAAATATTGCATATCTAAAATATAACATGAGAGATATAAGACAGAATGAAATACAAATATAATAATATTACCTATATGATATTAAATTATAAAATAGGAACTGAATGGTTATAATATTTTAAATTTTACTCGCATTATATTCATATTGGAGCCAATGGGAAATGTGTTTTTTAAAAGCAGATATTATAATATGGATAGGCATTAAATTATATATCTGAGTTCCCAAGAAATGGTATACTTTACGACATCGGGTTTTTTTTGGCCAATCTAAAGAAAAGTTATTAGCTGCGTGTCTAGTATTAACTTCATGACTAATAGGGGATAATTGGTTATGCTTTTTTAAATATATAGTAATAATTTTTATATATAAATTGTTTATATTAAGAACGTTAAAATCTTCATACAGTTTTTTGGTTGGATATCTCCAATATTTTTTAATCGCAACTCTAATAATTGAGTTTTGGCATTTTTGAAGCTGCATTAGAACATTATCATATGCCCCTCCCCATCCTATTATACTGTATGTGATTATTGATTCAAATAGAGTTAAATATATATTTCTAATTTCCTTCAATGGTAATATCTCATGTATTGTAGTTGTTTAATTATGTATATAATTTTTCTTAATTTGTTAGACATATAATTGATTTATTTTTTCCATTTCATGTCGGAACATATTTCTATACCTAAATATTTATAGTTTTTAACTACAATAACTGATTTACAAGAACATGAGTCTGTTATTGTACAATTATATTCATGGATTTTTATACCTTTTATTGGTGGTAAAGTGTGCTTAGATAAAGAGTGTAGTATGATAGCTGTCGAAGTTAATAAATAAATTATTATTACAAAGCCACTTATCAATACATTTTAGATTATCCTCAATGTATCTTAGAACTTCATTCCAGGTATTACCTATACAAATTAATACAGTGTCATCAGCGTAACATATTATATGGCTTTTTAGATTTAATAATTTAATGTCGTTTAATTGAATATTGAATAGAACTGGCGATAGCGTTGTACCTTGTGGTACACCGCATTTTATTAATTGTTCATCAGATATATAGATATATCAGATATATCAGATAAGTTATTTATTTTTACTAATTATTTCCTGTTTTTCAAATAAAAATCAAATAGAGATAAAGCAGAGCTGGTTATACCTATTTCTTGCATTTTATATAAAAGTTTATCATGGTTTACGGTATCGAAAGCTTTGGCAAGATCTAAATAATAAATTATTACACATTTTTTATTTTCTTCAAGTGCAGTGTAGATAAATTTTGTCACCTGAGCAATTGCTTGGTTAGTACTTTTATTATGTCTAAAACAAAACTAATTTTTAAAAAGTATATTATTCGATTCTAAATAAAATATTAATCTTGTTTTTATGATTTTTTCAAACATTTTAGCTATATTTGATATAACCGATATAGGACGAAAATTATTAATAGAAGACATAGGGCCTTTTTATGTATAGGTGTTATTAATGCTACTTTAAATGCATCTGGTACTTTATTTTCGGATATACATAGGTTAAAAATGTGACATAATGGTTTACATAATATTATTTTATATTTTTTTAATAAGTCGGAAGATATCTTGTCGATAACGGGAGATGAACCGTTTTTTAGTTTAGAAATGGCTTCCATGATATCATTAGTTGTAATAGGCTCAAATTTCTTTAAATATATATTATTTGATGATTGAATATTACTATGAGTATTGGAAGTAGTAGGAATATTAGTATTATTGCGATTTTGTTGTTGTATTATTAAGTCAGAGGCCATGTTTATGAAATAGTTACTTAAATATGCTAATGTATATGCTGGTTCGCATTTATTAAGTACAGTATTAATATTTATGTTAGTTAGTAATTCTTTGAAGTTATTTGTGTTGCTCTTTCTTGTTGTTATATCGTTAATTATTTTCCATTTAAGTTTTGTGTTATTACCGGATTTCTGTAGTTCTTTTTTGTAATATATGATTTTAGCTTCTTTGATAATATTTGTTAATTTATTCCTAAATTTAAAGTAAAACTCTTTTAGTTTTACATTATGAGAATGTTTTCTGACTTGTAGGTGTAGGCGGTTTCTATGTCTTATGGAGTTAATTATAGCGGTGCTAGACCAGGGTTTTAATTTTTTGGTTTTAAAGGAAAATGATATTTCAGATGAGGCTTTGTTTTTTAAATTATTTATTGTCTCCGTAAGATATTATATTGATTTCTCAACATTTATAAGTTTAGTTATTTCTGACCAATTATGACTTTGAATTAGATTAGCTAATTTGATATCGTCGATTTTTAATAATTTTAAAGGGTTTGCTGTATTTTTACGGTTATCTATTAAATTACCTATACTAAGTATAATTGGGTAGTGATCGGTTATATTTGAATGTACAATTATTGGTATTATATTAGCTAAAGACTTAGTTTTTACAAATATATGATCTATACATGTGTTTGTTGCAGATCTTGTGATTTTATTAATTAGAGGAGAGAAATTGAATTATGCCATTGCTAGCAGATAATCGTCCCTTATTTTTGATGATTTAAGCAGATCGATATTTAAATCCCTTAGTAAAATTTTATACTTAGCTGTTTTTAAATTAGAGTTATATAGTATTATGTCATTTAAATCATTCAGAGCTATATCAAAGTTACTATTGGGTGATCTGTAAAGCGAATAAATCAAGAAGTTTATTTTTGATTTTCTAAAGGTAATTTATAATGTTGTTAAAGCATTTGAGTAAATTTCGGTTACAAGGACATTTTTTAACGAATCTTTTAAGTAAACTACCACACCATCGTTTTAATTTTTTTTGTTTGTAGTCGAGTGAGTTGTATAGCCATTCATTAAGAAGTTCTTTACAGAAACATTTTCTAAACCTAGCCAAGCTTCCGTAAGAACAATTACTTCAAATTTAGTTTCCATATTATCAATAATTATGCATAATTTATCAAAATGTTTTTTTTAGACTACAGATATTTATAGAGAATATATTGATCGCAAGTTCTGTATACATTTTTGTATTTAAATTATTGAATGAACATTCAATTAGATTTACCGCATTTGTTTTATCAAGTTCAAATGTACTTTTAGTAAAGTTATTCATAAATTTAGCATGTGTGAATTATTAAGAATATTGGCCTTATATAATTTTTTTGTGTTATGGGAAATCAGATAGCGATTTAAATTATTTAATCTTAAATGAAGGTAAATTAATGGGTGGTAAGTAAATAAATCGTGAAATCCCAATATGAATATGTTGCGTGTAGATAAGTCAATTAGAACCAATTTAGCATAATGATAAGTATTAATTGTTGCGACATAGGTATAGCGATTGTAAAAGGTTATGTGTATGATGTATATAGTTAACAATGATTGTACAAAAAAAGATAAAAGAAATATTGAATAATAGTTAATATAGAGTATAAAATTATATGTAAAAGTTATATGTATGATTTTAATAATTACGAATTTTAGTTTTTCGAATTTAAATATTCATTTTGTGATTTGAGGCTGTGGATTGTATCTTCATTGTCGACACATATAATTTTCTCCGTTTCATTTTTACGTAGAAATATGAGGCCATTTTTTGTCCAGACAAATTGGAAGTCGAATTATTTTCTAAAGTCTCTGGCTTCTTTGAAAAGCTTATTGCCCTTAGCAGTTAGGTTTTCTCTTATGTATATAGGGTTTTCTGGTAGCATATCTATATTTTTAGTAGAGAAGTTTCTTGCTACTTGGCAAGCTTTTAATTTTTTTATTTTATCTTGATGGTTCATAAAACTAACTATTATTCTTCTAGGACGTACGTTATTACGGTAGAAACCAATTCTATGACAATCGTTGATCATAGTGGTGTTTATATTTAAATTTAGATCCTTACCGATTTTTGGAATAAGTAATGAGCAGTTTTCTGATTTATTTTCGGGTACTCTATCAATAATTATATCATTGGCAATTTGGCGGCGTTCAATGGATTCAATTTTGTTTTCTAGTAGAATATATATATTAATATGCTGCTTAATGCCGTATAATATGTTTTCCCTTCAAAAATGAAATATAATATTAAACAATTAATTTGAGTTGGAATCATCATTATCAAGTAATGGCAAGTATTGGACACAACAACCGAACTACTCTTTTTGTTTAATCCTTACGGTTGTATGCAGCGTGGCCACACGAATAACTCCATCACTAGGTACCAGGATGATCCCCTACGGCTATACGTAATTTAACTGACAGCAAATTGGTATCCTTGATTTATACGGGGACACGTGATTGCAACGGTTTGCCGCATCTTTATAGTTGACCCAAATATTCGAAATTCCACAGTTTCCAAATTTGATAGGTTGTTCGTTGTTCGTTTTCCAACGCGATAACAAGCCCCGTACGTTAATGGAGGAATTGTGTTAGGGTAAAGATATAAACGACTCCCCTATTATAAAATGGCTAGGTGTCAGAACTGATAAAGAGAACGGGAATTTAAGCATACTCCTTGATTTGTATTAGTATCGTGTACAATTCATCATATTATAACAGCTTTTCCAACGATAAATTTCGGTTCAAATGATGCTTTGTAGGTACTTTAAACTCTAACTTCTCTGTGGCACATATCCGGATTTACCGAAGTATCCGGATTTTTCGGATTTATGGATTTACTTTCATATATGACATCATTACTTTTAATAAATGATAAAATCAATTATTTTATTGAACTACAGAATACTTATCATAGTTTCAACAGTTTTCATTATTTATTATTAGTCACCAAATTGTTGAATTTATACCTATGTGTCTTACAGTGATATCATGAATATTTCCTGTATACCAGTGCCGCCGAACCCACATATTTTTATTATGACAAACCTCAATATTATTAGGTACACCCCACCTACCCCTGGTAAAATAATTTAACTATAAAAAATACCATTTTTACATAATAATAATAATTAATTTTAATAAAAATGTATAAAATTTATGTTAAAGAATTTAAATATAATTAGAATAAAAAATGAGAAATCTAACAGCAAAATTGAATTGAAAAATTCGAATAATCCGAATTTTTTAAATCCGGATATGCCCATAACCGGCCAAAACGTGGTGCCCCAGGGGGGAATGAAATACCATTTTATCTCCTATTTGTTAATGAATGTATATTAAACACAATACTTATGGTCTTCTGACATCATTAGTTGATTTAATTCGCATAGTTTATTATTTGCTCCTACAAAACCAGTAGCATTATCCGAATAAATGTTTCTACAGATACCCCTGTGTCCTGTGAGATGTAAATCTTGTTAGCTCACCGATAAATGCATATGGTAAGATCACATACAAGCCGCTTTTGTGGCCAAGCAAACAAATATACAAACGTATGATTTTTGTATAACGTCGACTTGTTTTTATTAAAAATGAATCATTATCGTATCATTTAATTATCTTGATAAATGTCCCATGCTAGACAAAACATATTGTGGTCATGCTTTAGAATATATCATACATCTGGTTATAATCCATGCGTCGATCCGGATGACCATTGACACAGACCTGGTGTACTTCAATCGTACAGCTGTGCTAAAGTAGCCAGCGATCCTGCGTGTAATGGTTTATTACGTTCGTGTAAAAAAATCAATGTTAAAAATTGGTTTCATTGGGTATTAAAATCGGAAACCTCTAATTATGACTAATGGATGTGAAATTCGGTAATTTACCACCCACTTGTGTTCTATTGCCTGTAATGCGGCGTTTATATTTCAACGCGAGATGAGAGACTGCCGTTCCACTATAACTATAGAGCGCAAAAAGCAACACAATACCCGACAATGATAACGAGATTATTTTTGTAATACAATCAAATTTTAAAAATGAACTAATACTACACATCATTAATACGACGTCAATAACTACAATGAAATGAAAATTTTACAGGAGGATTCACATAAAAAAGAACCGATTGGGGACTCGCTCTGTTGTACACTAGAGGGTGGAGTGATTATCCTTCATTGGATAGGTCATTATAATTTATAATGGATGTAGTAAATTTGAATGCAATGATTCAAGGTATCATTGTATACGAAAAAAGATTCTGAACGGAGATGATTTGTATATACCTAGAATTAAAGGTATGTGTAATATATTATGTATTATATTTAAATTGCTGTAATATTATGCCAATATTTGTTCTTCAAATACTTATAAAAAATAATCGTACTTATGTATTTCAATAATATTTAAATAACAGTAAGACCAACTTTTGTAAAATCTTCTATTAAATATTCAAGTATTTTTTCCCAGCCAAATTTTTTTATCAACAATTGTTAGAAAAATAAATTTAAAAAAAATAGGTTTTAAATGCCTATAAATTGTTTGGAAATTAGTAAAATATTTTTTAAAAAATATTACTTAAAGAAAATGTCAATCTTTATAACTGGTAAAATTTTAAAGTTTATACGACTTATACTTTTTGAATAATAACAAATATTTAAAACCATTTGAGGATAAATCGTTGTTTCACATGATTTCATACGTTCATAAAAATGTTTTCTGAAAGTCCGGTAGACATTTTTTATAGTTATTTGAAGAAAAACTTATGGATAACCTTGTGTTAAAATTTTGAACCTGAAGTATAAATAACAAAAACTTTATAAATGTTTAACTACAAAACAACCTGCAAATTATCGAAATTTTAACATATTTTATAAAAATTTGAACTTTAAGGACTTATAAAAAAATTAATGACTAATTACGTTTGATTTTTTTAATTTTAATAATAATAATTTATAATAAACCTTGTATTATATTTTCAAGATTTTTTGGAGGACCAAATTTTTTTTATCGATATTTTAAGAAAAAATACTTAGAAAAATCAAAAATTTAAATTGTCTATAAATAGTTTAAAAAAAGTAAAAATATTTTGAAAACTTAACCATGTAAAGAAAACGCTAACATAAATAATTTGTGAACTTCAAGTATTTGTGGTTTTCATTTTTAAGTTAAGAGTAAAATAAAAAAATATATTTTGTCAAAAAGTGGTTTTCGTAAAAATGTTTGTTTTTCCGTAATTTTTTTATGGTGTTTCCCGATGTTTTTGAAAAGTATTGTAAATTTTTAATTTTTAACTTGCCAAAATACTAACAAGATTCATTTTTCTAAACGAAATCGAAGCATTTTTACCGCTTCAAAAGATGTTGTCGTAGAAAAAAAACACATTATAGGAAAATCAATACATAACTCCGTTCAGAATCGGAAAAGTTTCAAAAAAAAAAAATGTATCAATATATTCTTGAAAATCTATGCGATAATGTTGTCAATTATTAATAAAAATATAAAAAAGTTTTATAAAAAAAAATAGACCTGGCTAAACCTTCAGATTTTTAGCAATAAGTAAAATGGTCGTGGTTAAGTATCGGTGATGTATCACATAGAAATTTCAAGTTATAAAATTATAAACGTGGAGGGCGGAGGAAATTTAACAGAAAGTAATTCAAAGTTTTTACGGAAAAAATGACGTGATAAAGTATCATTTGTGTAGTCATCTTGTAATTCCCTGTACCAAAAGTTTATGCGTGAAACTTTTAGTGCAGATTTATTATCATCAAAAACGTCGACGGAAAAATTGTAACACTTCGCGTATCCTTTGCTCCGTGACCAGTAACTATAATAATCAAAGCGATTTTATAATTTCTTAACTTTCTCACATAATCTGTATTTTATAATATCCGCGGCCAGTTTGAAATGTCCTCGTACAAATATATATTATGGTTTTTTAAATATACATAGATGGCCTAAGCCCAAGTTAATTGATATCTCAATGATGTGTCGTAAAATGAAGAGCGCGTAGTGTCACAGTTGAACAACAAATTGAATGGTCCATGATCAAAAAATAAAATTGGCAAAAACCCGTGATGTTTCCATAAATTTTGTAGAGTATATCATATGGAAATTTTTATTGTTAACACGGTGATGGTATAGTGGGTGTAAAGTATAGATAATATGTAAATAAATATTTATAACAAAAAATTTAAATAGTAATGAGCTGATCGTCCGAAGTAAAAAATAATATCAATTACAAAATGTATTTAAACAATAATTGTTAAATCAATTGTAATATTATATTTTATATTTCTTCACGAACTGCTTGAATGTATACACAGCATATCCGTGAGTTTTCAAAATAAAGTTGAGAGCATATACGGTGTATATATTTAGTATTAGTATACCCTATGGCAGCGGTTCCCAACCTTTTTTTTTTTTTCAGTACCCCTAAGCTTAATATTTTGCGAGATTGTACCCATCATTTAATCATTATAACTTTAAATTTGTTTTCCACAAACACTCATAAAATGTATAAATATAACATAATATTATGTAAAAATGTATACATTTTCATATTTTGCTGTAAGAAACACAAAAAAAAAAAAATCATTTTACTTATTTAATGAATTGAAAAATTGTAGCATAAAAATAAGTGAGATCTTTGACCTATTGTTTGGAATTATATATTTTTTTTTTAAATCAGGCTTACACGATGCAAGATAAAATCTTAATAAAATAAATAAAATTAATAAAATTTATAAGTTGTATTCTTTTGAACTCACTTTTGAAAGCTGTTTTACACGAAAGTTCTATCAAGTTTTAATTTTTAACAACATGTACGAGTATTGCATACTTCCGAAACGAATTGTTTTAAATAAAACAAATTCAACATTTTTCTACCATTACCCAATTTTTTTTTTACGCATACCCATTGAGATTATCTCGAGTATTCCAGATTGGGAATCGATACCCTACGGGAACACCACTTGTAAAAACATGTGGTCTGTCTATAAATGTATATTTAATGATATAATCGCGTTTACTACCAATGGGTATATTGCATTATTTTCGACGACATTATATTATTACTATTATTATTAATATATGGTTAGAGCTGTGTGCAAATTGGCCCCGTTCTATTATTTTGTCATTCTACACTCTATAGTAACAGCTGCAGTACAGTAAGTTCCTGTATATTATATCTTGCCATTAAGACTTGACCGAAACGCGTGGTACTCGCTTCTTAACGCGCCGTGTGCTCTTGACAACTTCTCGTCAACGGTTTACAGTGCGTTTATTAAGTATTATACCGAGATCCGCGCGGGTAGTAAATAATACACAACGTTTGCGAATACGGTTTTTTTTTACCGGCTTGATGTGTTTAATGTACACTTTGAAATGCAATCCATCCAAATCAACATAGTCGGACAATCAATGGAGTGCCCGTTGATTTGTCCGAGCAGCGGCATTACATCTTATCATAAACAATATTGCATAATACTATACGTACTATATGTCTATATAATATACGTACCTACTCGCACAATGCGCGTTTGCGAAAAAACAATACGGCCACTTCACATGACCACAATTCATCAACTTCAAGTTCAATTACTCAGGAATATTCAAACACGAGCATGCAATCACTCCTCCATGGATAATGAAATTACATTCCAACACCGATCTCTCTCTCCACAACAAGAGCGAAACTTTGGTCAATGTCTTCAGAAATC
This sequence comes from Chaitophorus viminalis, assembly GCA_025469195.1. NCBI lineage: Eukaryota > Metazoa > Arthropoda > Insecta > Hemiptera > Aphididae > Chaitophorus > Chaitophorus viminalis. Next base: position 59,867 of record JAIPRK010001094.1, read on the forward strand.
TGGTTCATTCATTACTGGAAAACCACCAAGATTACACCATGTTCTACACGGATTGATCAAAAACTGAAACGGGAGTAGGGGCTTCTGTATACTCCACCAACACAACAAAAATGTTTAAATTACCTGACTTCTGCGCAATATACACAACAGAAGCCTATGCGATCTCTCAAGCACTTGTAATAATTAAACAAAACAAAATAAACAAAGCATTTGTACTAAATGACTCTCTAAGTTCCATAAAGAGCATCTGCAATATAAACCAACCCAACATCTTATCCAGAATAATACAAAATCAGATTTCTATACTAAACAGCCACAATCAAGAAGTTAAGATTGCATGGATTCCTAGCCATATTGGAATCCACGGCAATGATATAGCAGACACCTATGCCAAAAGAGCCATAAGCTCCTCTGAAGCTATTTCAACTTAAATTTGCTCTTTGAGTGACATCAAACGAACCGTGCAAACTCTTTTACTGGAACAATGGCAGCACCGTTGGTCGTTGTCACAAACCAAACTAAACGAAATCAAACCAACTATTAATCCTTGGAAAACCCCTCACACTAAAAAACGCTCTGAAGTCATCATCAACAGACTCAGAATAGAGCATACATATGACTTACCCATGGTTTCTTCATGAGACGCGATGAACCTGATCAATGTAATTACCTGTGAGGAAACTCTAACAGTCAAGCACATTATCCTACGCTGTCGTAAATATGCCGACACTAGAACAGCCCTGAATATACCCGACCACTTATATGAAGCACTAGGACCCGATCAAGAAAACATCAACAAAATCATTACCTTTTTCAAAACAATTAAACTGTACAACTCTATCTAATATTATTTATTTCTCTTTTTTTTCTCTCTTCCCTCTCAAATAATTTTTCTTATTTATCTAAACGAACTTTTTCTCATAATTTTTATTTGTTTATAATGTATAAAATATAATGTAATATCATCACCACTAATATTGTAAGCCAATAACCTTAGTTGTTGAGGCTATTATTAAATAAATAAAAAAAAAAAAATACGGCCACTACGCCAGCTAGTATTACACATTTGACATTATGTTTACGTACTATTGTATCATATAATATAATATACATAATATACAGCACCTAAGCAAAAATCAAGATATAATAATATCGCCACCACGCGCCGTATACGCGTGCTGTATAGGTGGCACCTTTCCGAAAACAGTAAACGTAATATTGTCATTGATCGATAATGTTCCGTGCTCGTTCACAATAATAATATTATACCTACTAAGACCATATATACGTGCCTTGTTGTTCAATTGAAATGCGTTTCTTGTTACAGTTCGAATACAATACATTCTACATAGAACTATGTACTAGTATAAACGAACTTTTAGACGATCAATATTTTACGTTAAAAGTTTCGACATTTTTGTGCAAGACATTCTGGTAACAAAACGTAATAAACCTATCGCATATTATAGTTTTCGATGTTAAAAATGGCTTATTATTTTTTCTATTTATTTTTTTCAATCTAAAAGACATCTATGATCTAATACTTATAAAATATAATATACATGTATATAATGGTTACCAGTATATGAATATGTATCTGTTTTACACGGACTAAAATCGTTTTTAGAACGCCAAATCTAAACGAATAATACGACGAACATCCGAAACAGCCGCAGTAACATCCGACAGGTATAAATACATAGTAAATATTTTTCATTACACAATATTATAATAAATAAATAAGAATTATTAATCACTAAATGGATCGAGTTATGGATATGAATGATTCGAGTATGTTTTTATTGGTGAAAAAAATGCAAAATCTGTTATTAGATATTCTTGAGACGAATGATATATTATATTCCTTTGGTTGTACTATTTTACCGATGGCTATTATATTATTATAAATGTATAACCTTTGCGTGGGACCCCGTCGATCGAATTAAAAGCAATTGCTTGTCCTCTGTTGGATCTCCTTTTCTGTTATACTGGCGAAGTTTACGGTCTTCCCAATACTATCTGTGTCTCTGTGCCCTAGTGCGTAGTATTTGGTTTATCTGCGTTGCGTGCGGTGCATATGGACTTCAGCTTTAGATGTCGATACGGTGACGGATGAGGTGTGTGTTACGGTGGTGGCATCATTGATATGTATGTTGGCTGGTTGGCAGGTGGAAGTGTTCTTTGTGATTACGTTCTGCGTTATGATATGGGATTTTAATTTGGAAGTTTCGGACGGTGTAGTTGGAATTTCGGAATTTAAAATTATTTTACTGTGGTCTGGCGGGTTACGCGTTTTTTATTCATTTTGCAATGCTGTTGGTGGCGTGTCATAACTCATAACTATTTAAAAATCATATCACCGGTATCGGAGCAATTAAGACAACGGTCTTTGCTATCGATAGCTATTAGCTATAAATGCGCACTCGCGAATGATTAATACACGTGATAATGCTCTGTCGGGTGTCAAACACGTACTGACATAAGAATATTAACGTAGATATAATTATTGTACTACTGTCTTCAACGTATACGTATTTTGATATTTTATTCGGATATAATTCGAACTTTTTTTTTTCCGGTGTCTCTTCGACATCGAGTCAACTGCACCGCAAATCCGACCGTAACAATACCCGTATTATATCGTTGCACCCGAACTTTTTATCGTTAAATCTGCGATTGTGCGAATATTTCGCACATGTGGTACTTGGTTCTTTGTACACCGACATAAAACATCGGCGAACAAAGCGCACTCCCAGTGTAGGTACCTATAGTTAGCGCGTGAAACTATATTTTATTGTGTAGCACTACACTTAATGTACAGGCGCAACACCAACACGTAATGCTTTTGAAACGTAAAATTATATAATACGCGTTCAAAGTATATTACAATATATATATACAGTAAAACCTCAATATTCCGGACCTCATTAGTCCGGACTTCGCTTAATCCAGGCAGCCGTTTATAATACGTAAATAAACTGGTCGTACAAAAATTACGCTAGTTTTCACCTACTAAATACTATGTACGTAATGTATGTAATGATTATATGTCTGTAATACTATTATGTATATATCTACTATTTTTTTAGGTTTAATAATATATTATGGTTTAATAAAATATGCAATAAAATTTTTTATAAATTTATAACTAACGATTTTTGGTTATTTTGTTTAATCCGGACAACCTAGAGCCCCGATTTGTCTGGGTTGATGAGGTTCTACTGTATATACATTGGTACCCCGTTTAATGTACCACGTGCATGTACATTATTTTCTATTATCGTATAATATACGTATGCACCGTAAAAATAATACTACTTATATGCGCACTCGGTTGGTGGCTTTGGCACGTAGTACTCCTCGGCGCGAGCTGATCAACTGCGATTCTAAGTGTAATTATTCGTATACACACATATAATATATAAATGTGCTCTGCGACAACTATTCTTTGTTTTTTTTTGCGAAACTGCAAAGAAAATATTGAATAATTCTATAGCGTTCGCGGAAACTATTCAAACTGCGTATTTCAGGAAACGGTCGATCGCTCCTCAGAACGTTTCCCCTCGCGCGTTGTGTAATACGGGGCTCACCCTTCGACCGCTGCAGCACCCGCACTGCCGTTGATATTTTCTCTTTATACGATGACGATTGGGGAGAAAGTGCTTTATGTTAGACTCCACCGAGGGGGTTGTTCGAACACATGCCCCGTGCGTACTACTGCGGTTTCACTGCGTTTCTAGAAACGGAGAATAATATAATATTGTGCAGAAAACTCGATGTTCAGTTTGACGGGTTTCAACAATCGACGTATTTCGTACTGTTTCGTACGATGATGTTTGGACCGTTTTGTATCAGACAATATTATGTATTATGGCCATGTAGGTATAAACGAAATAGCCAAAGCAGGGTATTAACGAATTAATATTTAACGTTACTAAACGAATTCATTGTTTTTTTTATTTAATTTTATCTCAATAAGTTTTTTAAACAAAATATGTTAGATGTGTTCATATGTCATTCATTATCTAGATAATAACAATTTTTTTTTTTTTTTAATCGCGGTTTTCTGAAATTTTGATTTTGTTTACGTCCATTATGTGTTGTTGAAAGTATCGAAAATGTCTCTAAATTGTTTTTTATAGACTCGTTATAAATATTGTAGTCCATATATTTTGACTTTTTTTTAAAATGCATATTTGGGTACACATTTAACAATTACAAGTACATATAAATCCGGATTTTATTTATAATTGTATTAATTAATTTTTATTTTTAAATTCCTATAATATAGATTTATAATTATAAAAATTATGAGTCTACATTTGAGAGTAGGTTAGCTCAGGTTATAGTTAACCAATAGAATAAAAGAAATAATATGTAATTGAAAAATATGTACGTGATCTGAATATCTAGATAGTAAATGTATTAAAGATATTTATTCTCGGCTCGATTGCACAATAATTAATAATGCAGCAATACTTGACGGATATGTTTTATTTATTGATTTTAAAGTTATTGTTAGGTATACTGGCTTTTGTAAAATCTTTTGATGTAATCTATATTTTTATGTAATATGAAATAATAATCAATTTTTAATAAACAGACTTAAAATTTGATTATAAGAGAATTCTTTGATATTTTTCAATTTTTCAACCATAACTGATTAATTTAGTTATCAAAGATATGGTTTTATTCTATAGCATGTAATATGCATTATAGTAAAATATGTATTACTTATTAACTTATTAGTTATTTTTAGTTATTTCATACAAACTTGTTTAACGTTCAAAATATTATAATTTTCCGAAATATAAATATAGATAACATGAAGCATAATTTTAAATACATTAAATGTAAACTGCTTAAAATTTATCAATAAACATAATAATTGTTAAAATATAATTAAATTTTTAATCACAATGGAGAGTATGGTACAAAAATATATATTTGGTATTAAGCACGAATAAATAACGAACATTAACACTTCAACGTAATTGAGATATTATGAATAATAGTATACATTTAAAAAAAGGAATGAAAACTAGATTATCAAAAAAAAAAAATGTATTTTATGTGTTTAAGTATAAAAAAAAAAATAATAATTATAGGAGTGTAAACATAATATCTATAATATAGTTATTAAACGTTTAAAGATACAATTTTATTAATACGCATACATAAATAATCGCTTAAAAAGTCATACATTGTAATTAGTATAGTACAGCGATAGATAAAAATGATACATTAATATTGAAGTACAATAATTATTGACATTAAAAAACATCAACAACTTCTATCTCGTAGGATAAAATTCGCGTTGCTGGGGGTCAAAAGAAATTCAAATTCCGTGTTCAGGTTTCCCTCAAAGTCAATATTAAATTGTTTCACCATCTTCAAAAATACATAAACAGTTTATTAGCTGGATAACGTGGATTCTACGTGATTTTACTAACCTTTGCCAAAACGATTTGGAGTTCAAGATCAATGAACCGCTTACCCGGACACATTCTTTTTCCGCATCCGAATGGCACAACCAAAAATGGTGATTTTTTCGTCAACTCGTTCAGCCATCTTTCCGGTTTGTACAAAGATGCGTCGATAAAGTTACTGTCGTCCAAACATGCCAACCACGTGTGAAGTAAAACGACACTCTGTTGAGAGTGAAAACAACAATATTTAGTAAAATAAAAATGATCACCGGTGATTTAACCCGCGGGTTCACAGTGCCCACCAACAGTAACTGTTGGGTATTATTATCACATTACATTGAGACAGTATTATATTTACCCCTTGCGGTAGTCTATAATTTTTGTACTTGAACTCGGACTCCAACACTCTGGCAATGCACGGAGCAGTGGGCAAAAGTCTGAAAAGCGCAATGTGAACATTATTATATATTTGAGCGTAGAAATTAACATGGCAAATTGTACAGGGCGGATCTTGTTCTATCGTTTTCCTGCGTTGACAAACGTTTTAAAAACCTCCAAAACACTGCGACCCACTCTGCACTTACGTTTACCCGATTTGATGTATTGCAGTTTATACCTGTGTGCTTCGGATATACAAGCGTGCAAGTATGTGGCGTGGCGCAGGTGTTCGGCCGTTATAGGTGTACCGGCCGGGGCCAAACGCGATACTTCGTCATAAATTTTTTCCTGGGCATCCGGATGTTTGGCAACCAAGTACAGTAAGAATACTAAAGTGTTCCCTAACTGTAAAAAATATAATTTACTCTTATAAGTATTGATTTACTAACGTCGTCACAAATAGTAGGTACGCGTTCATTTACACAAACAGTGGCGGCGTGAATACGTTTGTTTTTTTGTTTTTTAATTTGTTGATTTCCAGTATTTAGTCAATTATTATTAGTATGGCTGCAATTCTTATACGTTTAATAATTCGCTATTTGTTATAATAATAAATGTTTCAGTATAATTATTATTAGGCTCCCACGAATGGTGTTAAATGAGGAGACTTAAATGAGGTTACAAAGGTACGTATTTCGATGGTTTTTTTTTTTAAAAAAAAATTTGTCAACACTATCAAGCAAGTTATTTTTTATAATTTTTATTGTTTAAAAATATTATTCTATTTACTGTATATTGTTTTGTCTGTAATTACTACCGCAATCCATGTTGATTTTGGTTTGTCTACATTCAAATCAGCATTTTAACTTAACTTAAATTATTTTTTATTGATATTTATCATTAATATTACGTTCGGTGTTTTCGTTAAAAATAAAGTTAAAGGTTAAAAAGAACGGATGGGCCTCGCTTTGCTGTACAGTTGGGGGTGGAGTGCATCTCGTTTATAGGATAAGTCATTATTACAATAGATTTGTCAAATTTGAATGCAATGATAGATATCATTGTATACGAATAACGATTCTGAATGGAGTTAATATGTTTGTCTAAAATGTGTATATAATAATATATAGTATTTTATATTTAAATTGAATTATAATGCAATTTCGTAAAAATTTAAATTTAAAACAGTCATAACATTTTTTTCTTTTAAGTCCAGTAGAAATTTTTTTTATATATTTTTGAAGATTAGCTTATGGACAACCTAGTGTTAAGATTTGAACCTTAAGTATAAACAGAAAAAATTTTATGAACTTTCAATTACAAAATAACTTGCAAATTATCGCGAATTTAACATATTTTATACAAATTTGAACTGTATGGGCTTATAAAAAAAAATTTGAGTGAAACCATATCCAATCCATCTCCAATATTTTTTAGTTGCAATTAGTATTACTTATAGTTAATCCTTTAATATATTTTCAAGAGTTTTCGGTCAGCCAAAAAAATTTTATAGATGTTTAAAAAAAAATATTTTACAAAATTCGAAAATTTAAATTGTCTATAAATAAGTCAAAATATGTCAAAATACTTTGAAAACTTAACCATGTATAGACAACGCCAATATAAAGATTTGGTGAAAATTTCAAGTTGTTGCGGTTTTTCGTTTTTGAGTTAAAGCATTTTAAAAAAATGTATTTTGTAAAAACGTGATTTTGTGTAAAATTTCCCGTTTTTTCGTAATTTTTTTATCGTTTATTTTCGATTGTTTAAAAAAGTATTGAAAAAGTTGGATTTTTGACTAGCCCAAGTACCATCTACATTCACTTTCCTTTCAGAAAAGATGCTGTTTAAAAAAATCGAAGCATTTTTACTACCAAGAAATGTGTCCTCAAACACAAAAAAAAAAATAAATAAAAATAAAATAAAAAAAAACACATATCATTGTAAAACCAATAGATTCCATCACTCCGTTCAGAATCTAAAAAATAAAAAAAAACACACATCATTGTAAAACAAATAGATTCCATCACTTCGTTCAGAATCTAATAAATATTTATAATTTATGGATGTTTTTCAAAATTACAGATTTTTAAGTTGTTTAAATCGTAATTAATATTTAAAGGGCATTTTTAAAAGGTTTATATGATATCTGTTGTCGAGAACTAATTATTAGACCGTATCGTCGTATCTTACAGTTTTAATTCCAGCGGCAATGTAATCAATGATCGCCGCTTTCTTATCCCTAATGTCCAACTCGGGTGCCTGAAGTATCGAAATGAATACGCTGCGCACGTCTGTGCAAGACTGTTGTTCGTCAATCAACGCTGAGTCCACGATTTCGGACACGATGCTAAAGTCGAAACCGTTGAGATTAAAATGTATTTGTGTAAATTATTTTAGAAGTTGTACTTGCTCATATAGGGAGTCTTCGCTCGCTATGAAATCCTTGTACGCTTTGGTTGGTATGAGTTTCCACAACGGAAGTCCGTAAAAAGCTTCCTGCGATGCTCGGAATTGACTAGTCACGGCGTCCGCCAGTCGCGTAGCCGTTTCGCTTACCTCTCCGTCAAGAAATCCAAATCTCCTGCCCAAAATCAACGTGCATGTACCTGGTGGACGACATGCAATTTAAATTTTTTGATCAAACCACAAAACACACCGCGGTTTATAGTGATTATAATACGTACTTTCCAGTCCCATTCTATTGCAATAAGATTCGAATCCTTTGACTGTGTTATTGCTGTCTCTCGCTTGAGCGATCAAAGCATTGAAATCGTCCGCTAACTGGTTTACTTCTGGCAAAAAATTACGTATTGTCCTAGGGCTGGTAAGTTCCGGAGTCAATTTACTTCTTAAATTAGCCCAAACTTCTCCTTGTCTTCAAGTAAATATTAATTTGTATTATTTTACTTTTAAGATTTTACATTAATTAAAACATCTTACATTTAATTAATTTAATACAGTAATACTCATTTTTAATTTAATTTTAATATATAAAAATGTATTATTTAGCTTTATTATTGGTAAATTTCAAATAAGTACCACATTTTTAATTACATCATAAGTGTTTGTGTGCTACTTTTAAACTTCATCCAAACATATCAGTTTATTATAATTTGTATATGTTATTGTAATGTTGTAAGTACATACTCATTAACAAGCCCAGTATTTGTGTAGCGATCCGGTCGAGATTTTCTATAGTTTGCTGTTACTTCATTTGATGGCCGAATAGGGTATTTTCCGCTATGTCTAAGTACTCTTTCAATGAAATCTCGTTCTTTGACACTTAGTACTGGTATATTCCACAATGCTTCTTCGCGAATAATATCTCCATATCGCCTAAACATGTCTGTGGAAGTATTAATTTTGAATAAGCCGAATGATTATTTGAATATTGCTATATAGTATATGTATATAATGATATTTACACAACCGTGGAAAGAAAGTCTCAAAATATCACGGTAAAAAAGTAAGTTAGTAAAGTAAGAAACTCGAATTTTTAAGTGTAGATTTAAAATATCTAAGTATTACATTTTTAGTTATCTATTATATGCAATATGCATATATTTTTCACGAAAATACTATTTTTAATTAAAAAAATTCGTTTGATATTTACTTTCCGAAATGTAGAAATTATTATACTAAATAATACTATTTATTTTATTTTTAGTGCGCCCATTATCCAAGGTACCTAAGTACATAATATGATATAGATATATATTGCATTATTTCATAAGTTGCAAAGCATTCATTTTACTTAATCAGATGTATGCAAAACAGTATTTATGGCTATTTCAATTAAATTGTATTGTTAATACCATGCATAAATTAAGATTAAATTCGTTTAAAAATTATGTTTGATCCTTACTTATTTATTTTTCATTATAAATATTATGGTAATTAAAATTACATTGTATATTACTATGAAATGTACATTTTTATTAATAAGCAAGAAATATATATAACTCGAACTAACATTTTAGAATTCCTTTTCAGGCACGAATCACAAATTAATTTATTATATCATATTATATTATATACTATATTCTATTATTAAATGTATCAATCAATACCTTTGTATGCTAAGTGAACGGCATTCAGTTTGTACCAGCCGAATTTCCAATATATCCACCTGGTGCCGAATATAGGCAATGACCATGGCCCTGGTATATCCGCTACATTTTTGTATATTATTCCATCAGAATCTAAAACAAATCAAAAATCCATTATTCAAGTGGTTGGCCTTGTAGAACATAACCAATTATTGGATAACAAATAGATTTAAAAGTCATCTATATCTACTCTATATCCACCACTCAAAAACTAATAAAGCGATTATTTAAACTGATCATTGTGTGTACATCTAATACAACTTCAAATACTATTGTCTTTTAAATTCATTTGAGCACTCAAATATGAGGATTGAAGTTTAATGTTATGTTCGATTAACATTATAACATCTTCAATTATTATTTTACATGATACGGGTATATGATATAATTTATTATACAGAATATTTGACAATATTTTCATTTTTCATCCTACAATTTTAATGTTTTTAAATCAGGTGCTCTTCTGAAAAATTGTGGTTTAAATACATAGAAATATGTTTTTTTATGATAATGATTTACAACATCTTTAATCGTAATTACTAATTAGTATTTAGTATAGTATATTTTATCTTAAAAAATAATATATTTACTAACAAATAATATACCTATTTCTAAGATCGGATAAAGTAGAGCACTAAATGATAACATCCCCTCTTATTTGGATCTACTTTGATCACTGACGTTATATAATGCTCGTATTATTAAAGTGAATTAAAAATACATTCATTCGCATAAAAATATACTTATCTATTTCTACTGAAGAATGATTAATAAATTATGACCTTTAAATTAAAAACAAGTCTACAGAAATATCCTGATACTATATTTTGTAAGCAGTACATAGTACATACGACTATACTTAACTGATTAAAAATATACTCGTAGTATATTAAATGTAATTAATTTCATCAAGTAAATTTTATAATTGAATATTATATATTATTTATAATATAAATTATTTTATATTCTTTTAAATTTCAAAAAGCGATTAAAAAAAAAACCCTTTTGTCGTTCAATTGAAAACGTTTTTTACCTAAAAAAAACCACACGATTAAAAAAGAAAGACAATCTCATTATTTCAATTCTTCATTCTAAAAGAATGATTCATTCAATTAGGTTTTAAAATACCATGAATGATGAAAGTTTTGTAAACGGACAGCACGTACAGTTACAGTAAATAGTATATACATTCGTTATTTAATCAGTAACTATTTTATAACTCAGCCAAATATGAAAAAGTTTTACAAAAATATTACGAATATTTATGAAGTATTTTATAGCTGTAAACATTATTAAATTCTTTAATTTTTATCAATTGCTTGTTTGATCAGGATCGTTAGTATAATTTTAGTTTTAGACACGCCGTTTGAAAAATAAAATTTCAAATAATTGTAATCAACAAATATTTAAAGTTTATTGTGTTTTTTTAAAGGCGTAATGAATCATCATAGGTTAGTTTTTTTAATTAATTATGGGACGTTCAAATGGTTTTTTTTTAGTTGAAGAATTATGAACATTAATTGTGCAATACTATTCATTACTCATAATAGGAATTATGAATTTTTGAATTATTTTTTATATCACTGTCTTGTAGTGATAGTTTATTATAGTTTAAGAAAATTAATTTATAATACTTTATACTATCATAATATTAAAGGGGCACACCGCACACAACTCAAATAAAAATGTCTTTAAATTTTTTTAAATGTTAAATTATTGTAGCTATAGCTATATGAAATGATTTGGTGAAAATCTAACAAATTATTACTTTAAGAGATATAAAGAAATGTAGAATAGCCGCTTGACGTACGTCATTGGGCCAGGTTCATCGTAATTTCTTATCTTATACGTTTAAAAGTTCCTAGCTTCATACAACGATTTACCAATATAAAAATTTTATTTTACTAAATTTTATACTACGATAGAAGTATTAGAATTTCAATATGATTTTTAGTTTTTTGAATATTAAAAATCTGGAAAGATATTTTTTTGTCTATATGTTTCCGCTATAATAAATCGCTATGACGCTCTGTTTAACAAAAACATACCTTTTAAGATGTTCAATATTTTAAAAACTAAACGTTGTATTGAAATACTGATATTTTTATCGTTTTAAACACATAAAACCACAATTTTTTACGTAAATTAAACTTCAAAAATAAATAAAAATTTTAGGTAGGAAAATTATTGTGCGAAGCAAACAACTTTTACACGTATAAGATTAATAACAATTAAGGTAAGCCGGGCCCAATGATGTCACGCATCTTTTCAATTGCTCATAACTTATTGAATAATAAGTATAAACGTAAAACCTATACCATTATACAAATAATTAAATATTCTTTCAAATTAAACAAACTTATTTTTTTTTGTTGTGTGCTCCTTTAAATATTATTTAACATAATACATATATTTAATATTTACTATGAAAAATGATGAATAATTTCAATTAAAACCAAGACGATTATTTTAGGTTATTTTGGACATCTCACTAAATCATAAAAGTATATCATTTATATATATTTTTTTCCATTACCTAGGTAAAACCTTATAAAAAAAAATATTTTGGTTGTACCACCGACATTTTATAAATTTTTTTTTTTTTATAAAATTATATTCATCCAAACAGTTACATAATAATAGAACAATAAGAACAATTGATGACAGAGGAATAAAATAAATTAAATAATAATAAATAATGAGACAGATATAAACAGAGTGTAGAATCCCCATTGGAGATGTCGACATGTCGACATTATATAACTAGAAAAAATATTTTCATCAAACATTATAATTTATAACATATAGGTAGTATGACTTGAAAAAAAAAATAATCGTTATTTTCCGAATTTTAACATGACAATTTTACCTATAATTTTGTTTGTAAACAATGTGACTTAGCTACAAAACAGAAATGTTTTCAATGTCAAGAATCATCAAAAATATGTTTGTGAACAAACAATAAACAAGGAAAATACTCAAAAGTAAATAACAATGTATTTTTCGGAAGGGCTTCAGTTCTACAACTTTAATTATTTAAATTCAATAAATTAATTATGAACCGATTCAATTAAACGCACATAACCTTAGTTAAAAAATATTTAATTACTTACCAGACTGATATTGTATGTTTTTGTTCATTCCAAGCACATACATAGGCACAAGTTTTATCAAAGCTAAAATGCAAGTGAATACTATGCCACAGGCGCTTACGATTTTAGTCCAATATTTTCCCCGGAACCCCATATCTGTGAGAAATAAGAAATTGATTTAACTTCAGTACGACACATGATTATATTTTTTTTTGTATTTACTGTATAAATATGCAGACGTGGTATAACAGGTAAAGTAAAATTAATTGTTATAATTAAAAGGAATCGACGAGAAAAATGCATACGATATAGGGCACCGTGCACCACATACACAGTATATAGAGAGGTCCGTATGAAAAAGCGATAAGACTAGGTACATTATTCATTTTGTGGAAAGTTGTAAATGGGTTTATGTGTGTATAAATATTTACATATAATATAAATATTAAGCATACATTTGTAGTTTAATTAATGGATTAATCGAAAGAAATTTTATCATATATGTTACGATACAATTACATTAGGTATTCATGAACAAGAAAATGTATTTTAAACAAGGCAAAACCCAATGTTGAATAATCATTTTGTTCCAATATCCATTAGTTTAATATACACAAACACAACTGTACAATAAATAATAATTAGTTATTTTTATACTCTATAGTCTATACTCTATAGGTAGTATCGTTCATAAAAGTTAATCGTAACTATACTAAAAAAAAAACACTATTATTGGATAATAACTTTGTTACACACATACATATTTGGGTATTAATAGGTAAGTAATCAAATTAATTTATTATTATATTTGAAATATTTATAAAATCTTCAAATCAAATTTGTTTGATTCTATTTTATCGAATTTTCGGGGACAGAATCTTTTAAAAGTGAAAAAGTCGATGTTAAGTAGACGATTTTCAAATCAATTTTCAAAATTCTTATCGCATTAATTGATCGAACGGTACGTTAGAAATAGAAAATGTCAAACTTCTTATTTTTCACTTGTGATGGTCAAAGACAGAAAATCATAACTTGCAATCCCCTTAAATCCATTATAACACATTGAACTATTGAAGGTTGTCTGCTGTTTTTACGTTCAGTAATCAACCAATTGAAATTGTTTGATAAAACTAAAATATTATTGTTTAATGCAATGTTTAATACATAAAACAATACACCGTCTACGCGTGGTAATCATCAGAGTCAAATGTCATGCCCCGAAGGAGTCATAAAGGACATTTCACGCTGTAAGAGGGTAATCTGTCCAGTGCAACTGAAACGTTCAAATTCCACTCGAACGTATACGCGTAGGTATACGAGGACTGTATAACTGAATCGCAATCTAATCATAACATGACGTGTCAACGATCATATAGCGTGTAATGTACATCGATGTTTTATTATATATACAAAAAGGGTTGTGTCATTCCCTCCTATGTTCGACTGGTTGAAATAAAATACTAAAATCCGTTACAAATAAAAGCAGTTGCATGCAGGTACTGGTAGTAAACACTAAACGATCGATGGCGTCGACGGCAATCGAACACGGGAAACGAGGGGAATTATTACTCTCGACATGCGTCTGTAAAATAAATACCGAAGTTCAGAACGCGATACAGAAATCGCATGCTCGCTCAACAAAATCACACGGAATTTTCAAATAACTATAATTATTCGTACGCTTAATACGAAGGCGTTAAGCGTAAATTAAGCATTGTATGGCAATTACGCAACGTGTCGTTGTTTGAATGGAATTAAATACACAGACACTTGGTAGACATAATAATAATAATAATAATAATGTATTCGGACGCGTACCACGGATGGTGGTGTATCGTCGTCTATGAAAAATAATCTCTTGTACGTATAGTGTGCGAGTGAATACTAATTACATCATAACTAGGGCCCGGTTTTATATGCAAAAGAAATGTATGGGATATACAAACTGATACCATAAATATACAAAAACAAAAATTATATTACAACGCAGTGTATGTTTAATAGTAAAAATATTAGATAATATAAATTATCTAATTATCAGTAAAATTAGAATAACACTATTATCAATTATCATGGCATTGAATTTGAAAAGTATTACCTACCTCCAAATATTATTTATATTAAATTATTATGAGATGAGTATACTAGCGTGATTACTTGATCATTATTTATATTTTGTATGAGTAATAGACTATTTTGTAGTGTAACAACTGATTTTTCTATTTTTATATAAAATAATTTCTATTAAACACTGAAAGTGAGTTGTAATAACGGCAAGCTCATTTTTAACTATTTATTATAAAATAAATTATGATACGTTTTGCATAATTTTAGTCAAATATGTTAATAGCATCTTTTAGCTCATCGAAATGTTCCCCATAATATATGCTGCTTTAAGCCATGAAAACCAATGAGTTAATATTAGTTCTATGGGTAAGCTCAAATTGGGATACATTTCTTTAAATGTATTTACCTGCGAGGGATAAATGGATAAAAGTATGAAGATATCTTAAATTATGATACAGACCATAGACGTATGCAAAAATATGCAAAATCTACTATAGGATATATACATTAGGAAACTTTGACATTTTTAACCGAAGTTATTCTAAGTGAATTGAAGAAGAATACGCATTTGCATAAAAATCCGGTCTCTAATCATAAAATTAAAATTTAAAGACGTACCTTTTGGTTTGTTTCAGGAATCATTCGATTTTCTCGCGATCGTCAAACATCGTCGATAACAACTTGTTATTGTTGATCATAATACATAATACGACTCTATACGACTTACCCGCTCTGATTTGAAATTGCAAAAACACAAAATATCATTTTAATATGAATAATGATGATTTAAAACATAAACTGGAGTCGCGTCAACACTGTACAACTTCGTATTTCCGACATGGACGACCCGATCGGTGATAGTACTGATTGTTAATTTACCATTAGGTTTTTCGATCTATTTGAAATGCGTTTGCATAATTCTGCATGCCATTACAGTTTTAAACTGGGGCCGGGACGTGGAATAATATGGTAACGGATTAGATTACTTAATGGAGACGCGCAAGTCGATCACTATTGTTCACAAAATAAGCGTGTGCGACCTTATACATCACTTACCAGACGCCAATCTTTGTAACGAATCCGTTATAGTCGAATTTTCGCATTTAAATTATTAGAAAATTCGCTAGAATTGCCTGGTGCGGGGGAGAGACATAAATAGGGTACGATGGTGTTCGTTGATCTCATCGTGTACGCCTCAAAGTTTCCGTGTTCCATCTGCCCCTAGCGGGAAATCTCTTGATTATATACCGAGGTCACCGAAACGATGGTTACCGACTTACCGTTACTGTTAAAAAGCGTTTTTTCACTAGATAGATTTGATAACTCGTGCACGGCAACGACGCCGACAGTCCTCTGTTAAAAACCGCAATGATTAAAAAAAATCTTTACCATATGAACGTTTTGAAAAGAAACTTTGAGTTTTGTGAACGCAATAAAACGTAGGTACGTTTTGCAAGGACGGAATTACAAAATGACCGAATTCGGAACTCTTTTATCTTACATGACTCAGGTATGTATATTTAACTCGAGCGTCTCTCGAACCTATCTCAACATTTTCGTTCACAATTGTCAATAATATTATCGAATAGAGGCGCACGGCCGCAGCGCTTCTTATCGATTATAAAACGCAAAAAATTCCCGTTTAACAAAGTGTGGTGTTTACTTATTTTATTTTTCAAAAAAAAGTCTAATTCCGTTTTTAACGGATTGTTGCGCTACAACACAAATTTTTTCCCTGTTGCAAAACCTGATAATACACTGGGAAATTGTGCAAAAAATCGCGATGTAGTAGGTACTCACCCGTTGAAATGTTCGCGATCGTTTACAGCCGAGATCCCGTCGGACGACCGAATACCGATGATGAACACGACTGGTTGTTGGTTCGTCGTAATTATTTCGCGAGCGAGCGCGCGCAACCGCGACGACCGTCGTCGTCGAACGAGTATAATATTATAAATGACGAATAACCACGTGGGGAGAGCAATACGACGAGAGACTCGGGAGGGCACCACAACACGTTGGTGTGTTGATACTTGACACTACATAATAAATAATAATCGTATTTCGAGATTCAAGTTTGTATAGACATTTGTGTACACTAGCGCATTCTTCTTTTATTTATTTATTATTATTATTATTATTATTATTTTTTTATTGTTTCTCTCTATTCGTTGTACAGCGGTGCACAGTAACTGAGTATAACCGACTTCCTTTAACTTCGCGCCAAGGTCGCGGCAACGACGTTGTCTGTTGCTACCGCTGCTGCGGCTGCCTGCTGTTGCTGCGCCTGCACGCCGCCGCCACTATCGTCTACATCCGAATTTGTATCGTTCGTCGCGACCCGTTTCTATAGCACCGCATACACACACACACACACACACACACACACACACACACAAGCGCGCGATCCTGTTTATTTCGGGGGGGAAACCGTGTCCTTTTCAAACACTCGACACGGGTGGATTGAAAAGAAAAAAACTCATTTACGCACGATCGCGTATCACTACGTATATTTTTCCCAATCATTTTTTTTTTCTGTTAGCATCTTGAAAATGACCACAAACGTGTTCCGATTTGTATACCGACCGTTTGTTTTTTCGCAGATTTGTCTGAATTCAAATTTTTTATTCCCGACTTTTTGACGCAAACAAAAACGCTGAATCATCTTACGATCATTTTAAAGTAACAAATGATAAGATCGTTTTGTATATTCCACATATGCATTGATCGATCTATTGATACAATAAGGATTTTGAAAATTGATTTCAATTCGTTATTGTGTGATGTACTATTGAGAACTTATTTCCATCCCACCCCATAAGTTCTAAAAGAATTGGCTATACCAATATCAAATTGTATGTGGAGTTAATATTTGATTAGCTTAATTAATTAAGTTAATAAATAGGACTTATAACGAATTCAAATTCGTTGTATGGTCAGAGAGAAAATAATCGCTTTGTGGTTTGTTTGAGGATATCATATACATTTCAGTATTTACTTTTTACATGTCACACACATACACACATTTACCTACATAAATCGTATATAGTTTTATGATTTTATAACTGTATAGTTATAAATAGTCACCAGTCATTATAGAATTTGATAACCAAACATATTACATACTAACTGAATTAACCGTCGTTTTAAGTAAAAAAATATACTTTCTTAATATTGTCTTTACATCATAAAATAAAACTATTGACTATATTTCATATACCCATATCATCAACGGTTTCGGCTAGGGGTATTTTTTCCATTTACCCTCTTTACCCCTAAAAATTAAAATAAAAAGTTAAATTTTGAAAAATGTTTTCTTAGTGTTTTTTATGTATTTTTACAATATATCTTAGCTATAACCCTATGACTTTTGTCTATTTAGTGCACTGAGAAGGTAATTTTTTAATTTCTCAATAGGTACTTTTTCGAATTATTGAGGAAAACAGTGTCAAATAATGCAAAATTAGACTACGATATTCGTTATTTGATTTTGTATTGGTTGCCATGGTCACTCGAAACATTTACTGGGTAGTGAGTACATTATATCCATTACCATAAAATCAACACAAAATCTATATACAATTTTACCTTGGTAATCAGCAAGTGGCAAAAATTATACATTTAGCCCAGAGCTCAAACTGTTGTCAACCCTTAAAAATGCGATTTACAAATAATCCTTTTTATTAAACGCCTACACTATAATAACAAACACTTCCTGAAATTTCAAGTCACTGGCTATCATAGTTTAGGCTGTGCGTTAATTACGAATCAGTCAAACGTCAGGACTTCATATATATGTGCAGATATTATATTATTTTCAGTTATTTAGTCATAGAATCGGCAATCGATATCCCATTGAATTTATTCATTTTATTTTAAAATAACAGAAATATATTACATAATTTAAGACTTTACCGGAGATTTTGTCAAAGACAATCATTATTTGTTTTATAACCATAACTATAATTAATATTTGTGTGGGATTATTTGTTTATCTCCATTCTACAGTAAAAAATAAAACGTCGTGTGTTTTTATAGTTGAAATGAATAACAGTATTATATAACTGCATACTGCAGTACAAGCGTGTGAATAAACTCCAAATAACTTCGGCACATCATATATAGGTATGAGATGTCTGTTGCCACCATAAAGATTTTCGACGATTTTATATTAATTATTCAATAGAAAGACCAACCGTCTCTAGGTTCAGCCCTTTCAACATGGGTATGGACTATATGGAGGGTTAGTTCATTAATCAAAAGTGTCTATTTACTAGGTGTGTGTGTGTGTTCCTTGGAATACATAATGCATGTGATGCGACTACCATGAACACGGAACATTGTAAGACTATAAAATTTTAATTTTTTATGAATTAAACAACACGACCACGCAGGTCATATGCAAAAAAAATTATTATAATACAACAACTTTAGATGACTTAGATGACTAAGATAGACTATATATATATATTCTATTTCTTACATACACGTTCCGAAAAAATTTGTGTCAAATCACAAACTTACAAGAATCCGATTTAAAATGAATCGATAATATACTTTAAATTATGTTTTGTGACGTAAAATTCAATATGTTGTTCGAACTATAGTTCTTAAACAATAATACAATGTTGTTAATTAAATAATACTATCAATTAAAATTTAAAAGTATTTTATAATGCAATATGATCATGATCGTTATGTATGTAGGTAAAAATGTAAAATTCATGTTTATAAGTTATAATTTATAGTCTATGTACTACCTAGTAAATATAATATTTGATTTTGAATTTTGATAATTTTATAGAATTAGTTTCTTCTTTTTAAATGTAACTTTTTTAAATTGTTCGATAATTTTTTTTCTTTTGAACAAATTAACACAACGTAGGAAACGATTAAATTTACTTGTATAATGTTTAATTTAAAAAAACAATATTAAAATTATTTTGTTAATATACACCAATATTTGTCTTTGGTTTTTTTCACCTTTAGCCTATTACTAATAATTTAAGTCGATCCCTCCCCCCCCCCCATTAATAATCTATACCTACGCCCCTGCCAATATGCATCATAATGCACTAATTAATTGAAACAGAATCTCATGTGTTTTTGATTAAGGTAGTTAATGCAATTATATACCGTGGTCAGAGGTGGCTTGAACATGCATAAGACCGGGGCTTCGCCAGTGAGGTAGTCATCATTTATAATATTAATATTAATGCTGTACTATGCAAAATACATTTTTTTCTACAAAAACTGTAATGAATATACTGTTCATATTTTTCATCCTCGTTGCGCTGCATAAAGCGAATAAATATAATGTGTAAAAACCTAAAAATCCGCTTTTTAATTATGAGTATATAATAATATATTAGCATTAATATTATAGCATTAATAAGTCATAACTGGACCAAACTGACTTTTTTTTTGGGACATATCAAATTTGTGCAGTGGTAGGTGGAATATTTTAGGCTTACCCCGTTCAATTAAAATTGTCAAACCACCTCCGACCACAGTAGTCTTCATGGATATTAAAAATAGAAACAAATGTATGTGTTTTTATTTAATATGATGCAACTGGCATTTTCAGTACTAAGAATATAACCAAAGATAAATAAAATAGTTTAGACATGAATCACATCAGCTACAATCATTTTTCGCGGAAAAATTATAATAGGATAAATAATTAGATTTCCTAAAATCATCACGAATTTATCTTTCTTTTTATTAGATATTAATTTTGATCTTTTATATTTAATTTTAATTCTAAGTATTTCTAATTACCCAACATTTTAATTAATACAGTAAAAGTTAATAGTAATACTTAGAAAGTAACTAACTATAATAATGTACTAATTCAATGCGATCCAATGATGTAACCCAATGACTAGGTACTTTAAAAAAATAATCAACGGCTAGGTATATTACGTTTTATTTAATTTTTCAAGCGCTCAATTACACTACTCAATGTACTTTATAAATTAAGTGTTGTCTTCGTTAGAAATACTTTTTTTTTCATTTGCCGACAAGTATATTCATAATTAGATCTCAAGTATCCGCTTTATATCGTTATAACAATGTTCAATGTATATACTATCTAGTACTTAGTGTACTTACACCAATGGTTACACGCGGCAAGATTATAAAAAAAATAAATAAATAAATAAAAAAATTATGCGATTTTCAAAAGTTATATTACTTATTGCACTTACTGTTTTAATTTCGCTATGGCCTAGGGCCAAACAACACATGTCAAAAATCAAATTATTTTTACCGAGTTCATGTGGTTGTGATTGTTGTAAATACACCTCGCCTGCCTATTCTATGTATTTGATGTTATTCGTTTATAATTTAATTACCTACACAAATAAAAATGCAGTAATTTTCTTGGTATATTAGTAATTTAAGTAATAACATAGGATCAAAAAAATGTATCTGCTAACAAAATATAGTAAGTTGGGTGGACTCTTATTTGGTCCGTGTAATGTTTTACGATAGGTACGTCACAGCCACAGCAACTCTTGGCTGTCAGTATACCATACTTCAATATACTCGCGTACAATATACGTGTTTTTAAAACGTTTTAATAAAATATAATCAATAGTGTTTACATCAAATTACCGATAACGTCGTTTCACAGCATGAGCCAATCAAATATTGGTGAATGGTGATCATATATCTAAATATTTACATGTCCTACAGTAGTATTATTATCAAACATTGAATATATCAGTTACCTCTTATCAAGCGAGATAGAAATTATTTTAAGTCGGTCAGCATTAGGTCGGTGCTCTACTACGGGTCCACTAGTCATTTGTTGACAATCAATATACTCAGACTTTTTCTCGCCAAGTTTCGCTGTACGTGTCGTTATACGTCGCGGTTGCCAGTTATTTCAGTACATACGCGAAAATCCGGAAATCTAACCTATACTGTATAGTAATTGTAAGTACCAATTTTGTATTTTTTTTTTTTACATTATAGTGTGTAGTGTTGTACTATTATGTTAAGTGTACGGTTATTTAGGATCAAATAAGTAATCGTGTTTAATCCCATATCCCATGATTACGTACTATAAATAATTATAATCCATTAAATGGATAAATAAATAAATTTTATACATAGTCGTATGTCGAATGCTGATAACAGTTAAATGTTACAAACGTAATAATAATTATTTTCAACTAACCGCGTTAATTGCAATAGCAATAGCAATAATGCTATTGCTTTTGAAATGGTTACAATATGATTGGTTTTGTGCTTTAGAATTGAAGTAGTTTTTCAAAACATATTTTTTGTAATGTTCACGATACACTGATTTTCTCCGTAATTATTAGAGTGAAAAAACGATACTATACAAGTAATATACCTATGAATAAAGCGTTTCGTTTTAATCAATATTTCATCAAGAAATGGAAGAGTTTGATACAATTGTAATGCTTCTCAATCTCAATATATATTATACCTCAAACAAATTATATGTACCTACATAAATTTTCTAAAAGTTGTTTTTAATAATAATCTACGCAGTTGTTAAGTTTTCTGTAACAGTGTGTAACCGTATCCACGATCCATGAAGCTGTGCGTTAGATGCATCGTACAAAAATGTTGATTTTTTATTCAAAGTTAGTAATAATCTAGACAACTGAACATGAGTAGTTGTGTGTTATTGACATATTTCATATTAACATAAAAATAAACTATTATAATATGCGATGTACTTTATATTTAACTTTAATTTTGTAAGAGGATAAAGGAAAGTAAAATAATATTATTTTAATTAAAACAAAATTTTTTATGATAAAAATGATGGGTAGTTACTAGTTTTCAAGGAAAGTATTTTATTCCTATAATAAGTCCTTAGAGGGTTAGTTCCTGTCCACAACTTACCTTATCAACTTATTGTAACCTTCGTTTTAACTAAACTCTATTTGTTAATTTAAATGTAAATGAGAATTTAATGTAATTTAGTATTCAAATTTTTTTAACGTTCAATGGCTCTTGTTGCCGTGGATTAAATCTAATAAAAAAAAACTCCCTTAGAAAAAAAATGTTCTGCTGGTGTTTCTATAAAAAATGGCATTGTCCAAGAACGAATAATATCGTTGCACAACATCGTAGAATTTAAATCGTTTAAATATTTACTTTTAATACTCAACAAAGTACGGTTTTAAAATATATTTATAAATTAATTCAATAATCAATTACATATAAGAAAAAAAAAATAATAATAATAATAACAATAATACTTATACAAATTACTGCTGCCTATAAGAAAAATGGTGGGAAATAACTCGGATACCTAAGAGTATATAGAATACGACAATTAATGTATAATACATAATATAATGCCCGAATTCTGAAATAAATTTAAGAAACGGTCTAGAGAGGAAATGGAGGGGGGGATGAAAATGTTTGTTTTTTCAACGAATATTTTTAATAGGTATACTTCATAAGGTGTGATCATTTAAAACCTTGAAACATATTTCCGACCACGCCGAAAGCACCTTTGACGATTTGTGCGGGAGCGTTGGCCATCCCTTTGACTTGATTGAGCCCGTTCTTGACCATCATTTCGCTATCGGACGGTCTCAACGCCTTCTCGATGATTTTCAAAGTTCTGAACAATCGTTCCCTCGTCTTGGGGTTTTCTAGCAACTTGATGGACCTGTCGATCGTTTTTAACGTTAAATCTTGAACGCCTTGCTTCCCGATGAGCTGACTGATCACTTTGCCGGTCTCTTTGAACTGATCCGACGTCTCGGACGTGTCGATTTCCCGCATGATAACCGCGATCATCTTCATGAACATTCCAACTGTGTAGTGCGCGTTCGGGCTGTCGTTCATCACCTTCAGGAAGTCTAAAACTGACCGGGATGTGTCCGAGCATACCTCGTTGGTGGCCCCTTCCTTGACGGTTTCCATCGCTTTTTCCACAAAATTCATGGCCGCCGGGTTGCTTAGAGCCCTGTCCCAAATCTTCGCCTGGTATTCGTCGCAATCGTAGTGCATCGCATTTTCCCCCGGTGCGTTCGCCTCTTCGGACTCCACATACTCGGACTCGTCGTAGTAGTTATTCGACTCGCGGTTCTTGGACCGGCCACAACTGACACCCTGTGCACACAAACACGTCCGTTTTTAACATGGCATTATTACGTTTATCGTTTGCACATGTCGCGCGTAGATCTTCACCCCGATCTCCCTACGCCCCTGTCTCACTACAGCATTCCCACTTCACCACGTGGGCAGAGTACTGTAACCGATAGAGTTCGTCCTGCATTTCATACACATTCCGACGACATAATTATTACAAACCGACTCTTTTCGCTATCCTTTTGGGGGATTCACGTCGATATACCCGACGTATTATTTTCATTGGAATGGATGCAATACGCAAATTTTAACGCAAGTTCTACGAGTAGGACGACTAGGACGCAGACACGTACGACTAGATACTTGTCGAGCCTTCGGATCACGTTGCATCATCCGCGTGGTCCATATGGAAATCAAACAAGTGTCATTTCCTTCGGCTGGTGGTCCGAATACCCTCCCGGAACAGTTTTTTTCCCATAAAAGATTTGAATCCCTAATGGATTATATTTCAAAAGTACAGTTCTTGCTGCTCATCGTGGTACGCACGCCTTGACGAATGTTACGCATGCCGAGCAGTTAATCGGAAATGTTATGTAATAAAATACAGATTGAACTTAATAGTTGTAGGCACGAGTGACGTTAAACTAGTAAACGGTTTGTAGACACGGCTTACTAAGTAAAATATGCGCATTTTATGTGGTTATAAACTGTAAAAATGTTAATGTACTCATCGTACCGCAATAATCTTATCCTTATATTATTACATGATACATTATCCAGTATCCCGTATTAAAATTTTAGTTAAGTACCCTTTCCTCGCTTCGCTGACCATTTCAAAATACATTACAACCGAAAAAACGACGAAACTCGTTACCAGTATCTACCTACAACGAAGATAATTCGAAATTAATTTAATGCGCGTATACAAGACGTATACGGTTCACGGATTTTCGTACGGTACGACATGCTGTGATACACGTTTGCTGATTTTGAATTGTCTTCAATTACTTTAGTAAATTTCCCATCGCCTAATCGTTTAATGCGTATTACATTGATATAATTAAATGTACTTATTACCTGTAGTGCTACGCACGATATCGCTATAACAGCCACGTAAAATGTGTAACTTCCCATGGCGTTAAGATTTTCAATCCTAAACACTATAAGTAAGCGCGAGATACTTGTTTAGAATAAATGTTGAATAAAGACAGTGTTGTTTTATACTTGACGAGGCAATATCACGCAAGTGTTTAAACATATGTTTTGTGTAAACGGAGAACAAACAAGGGAATAGATGTAAAATGTTAAACATTTAAATAGGTACCTTATTATTATGATTAGTGATTACCTACATTTGTTGAAAAACAAATATAATTTTAACAATTAGAAAAATTACTTCACATGTGGTAAATGCATGGATAGGTATACTGCACAGAATTATTTGTCGTATGGAAACAATACAGTTCCATTTATCGTGGTTTTAGTAAGTGTGTAGCTTATAACATTAAATTATATTTATTTACAATATATATATTTATATATTATGATGTCATGTTATTCAAATACTTAGAAAAAATAAATATAAACAATAAAATAAAATACACCTTAACAAAATGGTTAATAGATCACCAAAAAATACACGCGTATCTCTGCATTAGAAGTTAAAATGACAAAAATAAGTTTTAAATATTTTGTCTACGCATAGGTATAAAAAACGGATAAGAAATATTTTCCCTTTGAACGTGCAAGTGTTAATTATTATTGTACTAGAAAATGTGCCATTATAACTATACTAATATGTTAGTCTTACCTATAATAGATTAATAAAATCATATAAGCAACGAATCAACTCAAATAATTTTTACGTAATACGAATAGGGGTTAGGATGATAACTAAAGTTTTTTAATTCTAATTAATGTACTTAATTAACAGTGTTCCAAAACAAGTTTTTTATAAGTTTCCTTTGTATTTGCAATAATTCTATCACTAACTGGCAATTTATATGTACTGGCTGGTGACAATTAATTTATTTTAAAATCCAAAACTCAAATTTGTTTCTTAAGTATTTATGTATAGTTATAAATCAAATTAATTTACATAAACATTACAAAAAACAAATTTTATTTGAATTAAACTTAGTTTTGTAATAATAACTGCTGCATTAGTTATGACTTATGAGTCTATAACTTCAGACTCTGCGAGACGTGAGTTATGTGTTTATGAGTTATGCTTATGAGCTATGTATTATGAATGTAATAATACAGTAATCGGTATCTAAAATGCTTTTAGTATATAATCATTATTATCTTTCAAAACGAAAATACACAGTATTTACCAAGATCTTAAGATTGTAATATTGTGTTCAAATACGTTGACAATAATAAATTATGGATTATTCATTTTCATTAAAAACTTTTCGTTAGACATATACCTCATAATTCGTTAAAATAATAATGTACGCTTAACTAAACTTGTAGTTTATTACGTCGTACAACTCTCACCTACAATATTATGTATAATTCCCCTTGATTTAATCAATTATTGTCCCTTACCCGTGCTTGTTTTTTTTTTTTTATACAATATATGTATCTTAATTTATATGGCAGACCGTAGGGTTTATTATTACATATAATATAATCACATATAGTTTATCATTTGCCTCGCATTATACTTACAAACTTTCATTTGATGCATTTCACGCTGTTCTGCATCTGACAACTGACAAGACATCACGAAAACTTATCCATAAGTACTAGAGTACATAATATATGGTACATATATGATTATAGCTACTCAAAGTTCTAGAACGGTTCGCTTTCCCCACCATTTCTGTACCTACCTATGCATTTTCAGTGGATATATGTCCCAAATTTGGTACGAGATGTTGAATATTGATGTATCGTCAATTGTCTCGCGTGTTACCTTTACATGCGTACAGATAGAGTGAAATCATACAAAGTTCTGTTATCGTTCAATTTCAAGCTGCATTTTTGCCTTATTATCAATTAATCATACTTCATCATCTCAACACGATTTATTGTTTGTTATCTCATAATTATTGTTCCTATGCATGTATTTTTTTTCGACTTCAGTGATCATTTTTTAGGCGCATTGCTGCAATACACACTTATTCTTTCCATTTTCCTCTATTCTATTGCTATCTCCCTATAGTTTTCAACTCCTAACTTTGTTAGATCCTTTAATACTACTTTATCGAACCATCGTTATTTAGATCTGTCTAAGGACCTCTTTCTTCGTAATTTCCAACTTAGGGCTTCTTTTGCAATCACGTTAGACCTTAGTATGTGACCTAACCAGCTTAGTATTTTGGCTTTGTTTATTTTAGGTCCACATATCTTTCTTAGGATCTTTCTTATTCTATTATTATCTCGTCCTTTAACATTGATGGCCATGTCTCGCATGCATACGTTATGATCAGTCTTCTTTTTTTTTTTTTGTATAGTCTCCCATTCATTTATCTACATCAATAATAACTGTACATATGGATCAATAGTCTATAGCTATTGTCGCAACTTAACCGGATATTCTAGTTTATTTTACAGCAGCGTCAAAACACGTTATGCGTGTACAACATCTTATTTGGTATCTTACTAACATTTTAAATCTAAAGTAGTAGTCTGTATCGTGTGGTTCTTCTTATTCATCGTGTGTGTAAAACATAATATTTTATTTAAGTTGCTATAACTTATTTCAACGTAAATTCAAATGTTATCTTTAAAAAAAAATCAATTCATAAGCGATTGCAGATAAGCTGTTCTACTGAAAAGTGTCCCCCTGTCCCAGTCATTCTATAACCTATATATAGACCCCTATAACACGTTAGTTCGACATTTAATTATTATTATAATATAATGTATATAAAGTATTGTTTTTTTTTTTAGTCGTAATGACGTATTACGTCGGAGTGGACGTTGGGACAGGAAGCGTTCGGGCGGCATTAGTGGACGTTGGTGGGCGAATTTTGAAAAAATCGACAAACGCCATCAAAACGTGGAACCCAGAAATTTATTTCTATCAACAATCATCTGAAGACATATGGCGTTGTTGCTGCAAAGTCGTACGGGTAAGAAACGAAAAATATACGTATCTATCATCCGTGTAATACATATATTAATTATGCGGACACGACGACGTTTCCCATTTTTATTGGGTTCGGTAAACGTTTGCACGGAAATCATATCTATTATAATCTATACTATCCATTCACGTACAGGAAGTCACTGAAGGAATACCGTCTTCGGCAGTTCGAGGTATTGGATTTGATGCTACGTGTTCATTGGTGGCCATTGACGCCGACGGACTTCCGTTATCAATAAGCAAAAACGGTGAGGATATTTTATAATTATAAATGCATATATATATATATTGATAATAAGTCGTAACCGCATATCCCTTAATAGTTTCAACAGTTTAAATTCTGAGCAAAATGAGAAATGTATTGATTTTATTGTCACAGTTTGTTTTTATTTATTGATTTTTGTGTCTGCTTTCAAGATTTTGACCGGAATGATTGTTCCAATATCATATCAACAGACATTATATAGACTTTTCATAGATAATAAAAGTCACAGTAGTATAAAATGCTGTTCTGGTCGTACTTGTTTTCTATGTTTCCAAAGAATAGCTATATATACTCGTAAATCATTTTTAAGAATTGAAAGTGGTGTTTTAGAAAATATAATAAGTGACTTTTCTAAGAAGAAATCCAGAAAGTAAAAATGTAACCAATAATTGGACACCTTATTTGTTATTACTTATTAATAATAATATATTATTTTCGATAAATTGAAAAGAAGTTATAATTCATGAAATATTTTTATTTACCTTATATAATTTAATAACTAGCTGTATATTATTTTATATGGTTTTAACGAAAATAAAAAACTAAAAGGTAAGACCTGGTGAGTTATAGGAGTGAGTGAGTAATATTGCTGTATTAGTCTTTTAAATTTAGCAGCAATATCTTTCTACCATCTCTACAACTCACCCGATCTTGGAGTCTGCACTTTTTTAGGACATTTTATAAATATTAAATATTAAAAAGTGTATCAGAATGAAATTTATCCTGTACACATGCTTTAATCATAATAACCTTAACTTATTATATTATAAAGCATGACTTTTCAAAATTGAATTCGAACCCCTAAACTACTAAATCCAACACTTTACAAGCATATTATATACATCCACCCCTATATCTCACCGACTCACCCAACTTCGAGGTCTAATCCAATAGTCTCACCTTTTTTTCCTAATTTAATCTCTGGACGAATTTTGACTGCATGATGGTTGTTTTCGACGTGCACAGACACTAATAAATTGTTCACGAGATGACTATTGTGATTTTGGAGGGACGTGATAGACTGTATGATGTTGAGTTTTTTTCGCGGTGACTTTATGCAATTACATATAGATGGTCGTATATTGTTCATCTGGTTATTATTATAGGAGAACAAGAACAAAACGTTATACTGTGGATGGATCACAGAGCTCGGAACGAGGCTGATTTCATTAATTCGACCCATCATCAAGTGCTGAAATATGTCGGCGGTAAAATATCGTTAGAAATGGAGACGCCAAAAATCCTTTGGCTGAAAAACAATTTGCCGCAAAAGACGTTTTGGAACAAAGTGGACCGTTTTTTCGACTTGCCCGACTTTCTGACATGGAAAGCCACGAGTTCGGCTTCCAGGTAAGCAAACAGCGCACGGTACGGCGACGTGTACGATTCGCTGTGGAATCCATCGCCGGCGACTCAACGTTTCATAATACAGCCCGGTCGTATATGTCGTTTGCTACAGGTCGCTGTGTACCGTGGTCTGCAAGTGGACGTACCACGCGAAACGGTCGTCTGGCGGTCACTGGGATCGATTGTACTTCGAGAGCGTTGGCCTGGGCGAATTGAGCGAAAACAATTGGTCCGCGATAGGTGACAGATATAATGTTTTCGCGCCAAGGTTTCGTGACGATAAATACGGACGTTATTGTTTTGTTGATCAGGAAACGAAATACTCGAGCCCGGGCAGCCTTGCGGCAACGGATTGACCGAGGACGCGGCTCGGGAAATGGGATTGACCGTCGGCACCCCGGTGGCCACGTCTCTAATCGACGCGCACGCCGGAGGACTGGGAATGATCGGAATAGGATTGAAAAACGCCGCGCATTTCAGAAACCGATTGGGTAAATACTATACACTATACGTGCATGCCTGGTGTGATTGACGTGATTTATGGCCGCCAATGTGTGTTCATTGAAAATTTCCAGACTTATGGAATATTATATTATTATGCAACCAGCGGTGTTTGGCTGGCGTACGAATCAACTTATTTTCTCTTGTTGATTTGCATCCGTTGATTTTATACTTAACAAGCATATTAATCGCTCTGATATTCACGTACAAAATGTAGAAAATAATAATGACTATTTCAAATATAACTCTTAAACGGTATTTGAGCATTAAAATCTATTTCAGTCAAGTTCTTATACTCAGTCAAACATTTCTTAAATAAACGAAGAGTATATGGACTTGCATCAGGTGACTTGAAGATTCATTAATTTGTGTCGACATCTACTTAAATACAATTTGTTTGTTCTCTTGGCCGTGTATAAATAAACGATTTATATTTGCGAAGTAGTTTGCTCGTTTCATGTAGTATAAGCCATTGGCTCCCAAACTAAGAGACGCGCCTCCATTGGAAGGCGTGTACACATTGCCGGGGAAACGCAAGCAGTTATTACGAATGACAATTTTTATTTTAAAACGTAGAGTAAAAAATTAATTTACTGGTTCTCTTTATCCGTTATCGGGTATCAATAACGGATAACCGATGAAGTCTAAGTGTAAACTATAGCAGCGTGTAACATAATCGCTTTATGCTACGTTATACTCGTATGTAAATTAATCGGTACAAAAAAAGGAAATCAGGGAAAAAAGCTATTACACTAGTTTAGACTCGAATATTTCTCCACTTCTCCAGCATGGCAGTTATAAAAAAATAAACATAGAAATCGTTTGGATGTCGCATCTGACTTAAGGTGCTCTCTATCAAATATTGAGCCGAACACAAAAAAATTGTCCAAAGCAAAGTGTTGTCAGCATTAACGTTAATTATTAATTTCGTTAGGTATTTTTTTTATTTACTATTATTAATATTTTATTTTAATTTATTACTATAATATTTTACCTTAATTGATTGTTACATTTTATTATTTACTATTATTTATATTTTATAACTATTATCATAAATAAAAAAGTAGTCATTCCGAATATTGTATTGTTTATTTTTAAAGTACACGAAAAAAGGTAATCGATTTTTTAAATTTATAGGAGGGGCGTGAGATTTTTGAAAATCTACAAAAGTGACGTAGGATAGAAGAAGTTGGGAACCACTGGTATAAACAATATACATCATACTTAACTCCAAGAATTTATCGCGTTAATTTCGAAAGATCAAAATATACTACAAATATTTTCTTTGCGGAAATTAATTTATTCGTCTGGACCAAAGGTTATCTAAGAGCTTAGACACGAAACACTTTGGGCTCCAAATAATCACCTAGCATCTAAAGTGCACTTATAAGCAGACAAGCAGTGTACGTGTAAATTTCTCATCTCGGTTACCCACTCGTATATTATCATAACAAAACAATACGCATTCACTTCCATCAGTCATCACTAGGGTGTGGATTTGTATGTATTTACATATTTGTCATGAGTGATAATAATCGAATGATTCTTCTATACAAATATGTTTCAGAACTATCTGAGTGTTTTAAGCTATACGGTTGGTCATTGATACTACATATTAGAGGCTATTTACATATTTTTACTTTAATTACATATTTTTGTTAAATATTCCCCTATTTTGAAAAAAAATTTCGTCATTGTTGTTAAATCTGTTTAAAAATATACAGTCGTACGTCGTGACTCTTTAGTATTTATGCTCCATAAATATTAGATTAGATCACGATTAAAGATATATAACCGTGGATTGCATATTATATATTGGCCTAATAAATATAACGTCTGTTAACGTGTAAAGGTTCTTTAGTCACTACAAGAACGTATTGCGCTCCAACAAACGTCGATTTACTTTTTTTTTGAAAATTTAAAAATGTACATGATCGCCCATTGTTTTATTGACAACGAGGAAACTTGACAGTTGTCTTCAATTAATTAATTCAATGCATTTGGTTGATAAGTGCGTATAATTTTAAATGTAACGTATAGTTTAACAATAAGAATAATCTGATATGTATAGTTTAAATGTATTATGTATGAATGTATATTATACCTATACGTACATATTATAGCTTAAAGTTTTTATTAAAAATTTATATTTTTTTTTTTACACATCGTGTGTATTTTTGATTACATGTTTGGATAGAAATTGGAAATGTAGTATACGTACATATTTTTTAGTTTTAAATACATATAAATCTGCATCCTAGTCATCACTGTTATTATAATATTCATATTACACCTAATATAATGGTGGTGTATGCGCAGCGTACGCGCGCTAGTTCAAAATCAATATTATTGTGTTTCGATGTTTCATGGCCCGAATCCAGTGATGATTGGGGGCACGTCAACGTGCCACATGTTGCTCAGCGACGAAGAAGTGTT
The DNA here is from genome assembly GCA_025469195.1 of Chaitophorus viminalis. Lineage (NCBI taxonomy): Eukaryota > Metazoa > Arthropoda > Insecta > Hemiptera > Aphididae > Chaitophorus > Chaitophorus viminalis. The sequence continues at coordinate 92,683 of JAIPRK010001094.1, forward strand.
CGTAGACGGCGTCTGGGGACCGTATTACGGGGCGATGGTGCCGGGCATGTGGCTGCTAGAAGGAGGCCAATCGGCCACGGGTAAACTCATCGACTACGTGATCAGCACTCATCCAGCCACTAAGGATTTGATGATTCCGGACGGTGGGTGAGTTGTGCAGTTTACTGTCGAACCCGGGTGTACAACCTGTACAAAGGAATGGCGAACATTGTCAATTGAAAAAAAAATAATATTACTACGTTGGTTTTATATAAAAAAAGAGGATGTGGGGGGCTTAGCCTCACTTTTAAATAAATCATCATTACCCTCTTCCTTCCCCGATAAAAAGTCCTTAGAAAGCCTCTGGTGCCTATAATATAGTATACCTTATACCTACTTACATTTAGGTATATTTATCAACATTGTTTTAACGAATCCGTTTATAGCCGGCTGTGATAATACTACTATACATGCAGATCCCTAATATTTTATAATATGTTTTAAGTATTTTTGACACATTTATACTATTAAGTACTTGTTAGGGTTTTTTTTTAGTCATTTTAAGTATTCATTTTCATAATACATATATTTATAATAATGCAATCTATTTACTTCGATTATTTATCGTATGCCCGTAACGTGTATATAGGTACTCTGTGTGGTCAGTATTATAGCGCATTATTAAGTTATATTTTGAGCCCAGGGTGGTGCAGCATATTTCACAATTTTTCTGCCTCCGTCAACCGTTTCACTCAAAATTATGTTACAATTTTACACATTTGCCTTCAAATAATAATTTTTCTTCTAATTTTTTTTTTCCTCTTTAATTACATTGTTTAAATTTTTATAGGGCTTGCGTGCGAGCTTCTTTTTTGCTCAAGAACTTCGTAAATTCATCCGATTTCAATGATTTTTTTTTTTATTATTATGAAAAATGGGAAGACTTTTTACAGAACGGTTTGGACTTTGATTTTCAAAAATAAATTTCTAGCTTCCAAAATTCAACCAAAATTTACAACCGATTTGCACAAGTTCTTCGTTCATTCGTTTCATTTTATTTTAACAGCATGATTAAAAATCCAAAGTATCTGCACTTTTCCGCCCTCGAAATGAATTGATACACCCGCGGGTTTTTAGCCACCATAAAGACACACTCTAGTAGTCTAGTGCAGTGGTGCGCAACCTGGGGGTCGCCAATAATTTTACATATAGTTAAAAAGTAATTAAGTTAAGTTATTTAGTAAAAATATATTATTATACACTTACATAATTTTGATAGGAAGGGGGGTCGTATTATCAAAATAAATAATTTTGGGGGTCGTGGATCAAAAAAGGTTGCGCACCACTGGTCTAGTGTATTGAATTATTGACAATAACTAAATTTATACAGCTGTGGTCTAGCGAATGTCTAGACCGGTTCCCAACCAAGACATTTTGTCTTGATCCGCAAGCCATACTTACAAAATTGAAAAAAGTTTAATTTTTCCTTCGGTGCGTGAAACAATAAAACAAAACTGATAATCGCCTATCTGTGACTAAGTATGATCTTCGTATATTAATAGTCTACAATTGAGGTGGTCCGGTGATGTACCAAATGTTCTCTAAGTGGTCCATAGTATCAAAAAGGTTAGGAACCACTGGTCTAGACCAATACGAATTCGCCAAGATCTGTTTTATTGATACATGCATTTCTGAACCAGTGGCTTCAATCTTAGTTTTTTTTTACAATATCACAGTAATAGTCTAATGTCCGTGTATACGTGCATACATTTACAGCAGGCCGGAATACTGTCTGAACGAATTATTGGTGGAAATGGCAGCAGACAGAGGTTTGGACGCGATCGATAGGTTGACCGAAGACTTTCACGTGTACCCAGACTACCATGGCAACCGGTCACCGGTGGCAGATCCCACTCTGAAAGGAATGGTGAGTATATATTATTATCTATTTACACATCATTGCTTGTTAACATATTGTGTATTATAAGTATTGACCCGACGAAGGGATTTTTTCCCAGTAAAGGCGCACAGGATATTAACCGCATAATATATATTATTTTATTTTATACGGGATAAATGTCTTTGGAACATATTATATAGATACACCTTAATTGTACAATTTGGTACACGGTATTTTTCCCGAAAGTCCATATGCCCGAAAGCCTTTTTCCCGACAGTTATTGTTCCCGAAATGGGAACAAAAATCAAAAAATCAAAAGGATACAATATTATTAACAAAACTAACTTGCATAGGTAATGTATATATAAAGTAAATATTTATTAACCATGCCTGTATGCTTCATTCCAGATGGTGAATATTAAATTTATTAGCACAATATTGTTTAAAAACTCCGAAGTTTAGTCTTAATCGAAGAATTCATTATGTGATTAATCGTAAATAGTATGCGAGCAGATTTGTGTAAAATATGTAAAATTAGTTTTACAAAGACTATTACAAACAAAGGTGTTGCGTATATTTTAGTTAGTGATCAAAACTGTAAATTTTTAATAATAATAAAATTACTAAGATAAACTATTGTACACACCCGATTTTATAAAATTGTTAACCATTACGTTAGTTGACGACCTCTGTCTCTCGTGATTTGTTTTATATTGTGTGCGTTTGTTGAATGCCGAAGCCCGAAAGTCAGTTTTAGTCTTTAGATGATAAAATAAATTTACAAGTTTATTTTATACTATTTTTTAGATTCTGAACGGAGTGATGGAATCTATTGATTTTACAATGATGTGTTTTTTTTTTTTTTTTTTTTTATGTCTGACGACAACTTTTTTTGCAGTAAAAATGCTTCGATTTGCTTATACAGCAACTTTTCTGAAAGAAAAGTGAATGTAGATGGTACTTGGGCAAGTCAAAAATCCAACTTTTTTAATAATTTTTGCAAAAATCGAAAAAAATGTTAAAAAAATTACAAAAAAACGGGAAATTTTACGCAAAATCACGTTTTTACAAACTACATTTTTTTAAAATGCTCTAACTCAAAAAAAAAACCGCAACAACTTGAAATTTTCACCAAATCTTTATATTGACGTTGTCTATACATGGTAAAGTTTTCAAAGTATTTTGACATATTTTGACTTATTTATAGACAATTTAAATTTTCGATTTTTGTAAGTTTTTTTTTCAAATATCTATAAAATTTTTTTGGCTGTCCAAAAACTCTTGAATATTAATTAAAGGATTAAATATAAGTTATACTAATTGTAACTAAAAAATATCGGAGATGATTTCACTCAAATTTTTTTATAAGCCCATAAAGTTCAAATTTGTATAAAATATGTTAAAATCGCGATAATTTGCAAGTTATTTTGTAGTTGAAAATTCATAACATTTTTTCTGTTTATACTTAAGATTCAAAACTTTAACACTAGGTTGTCCATAAGCTTACCTTCAAAAATATATAAAAAAAATTCTACCAGACTTAAGGGGAAGAATGTTATGACTGTTTTAAATTTAAATTTTTACAAAATTGCATTATAATTCAATTTAAATATAAAATACTATATTATTATATACACATTTTAGACAAACATATTAACTCCGTTCAGAATCGTTATTCGTAT